>LQNK01000129.1:224619-249270 GCA_001586405.1 Phoebis sennae
AATTACCTTGGTTAAATGATACCCAGTTTGTTGTAATGTAGAATATAAATAAAAAAAAACTGTCAGCCATCTTTTATTTCAAAACTTGAATTTCATCAAAAGCGGTCCAGCAGTTTTCGAGCCTATTCAATTTAAACAAACAAAAAAATCAAATATTTCATCTTTATAATATTAGTTTCCACAACGCGAGCTACTGCTACGGAACGCTAAAAATGTTTTACGCACGAAATATTATTTATTTCGCGTCGTATATTTGTTTGAGTGTGTGTGAGATGTACGAAGCAATCTTCAATACTTATGTCAGTAACATATACGTTGTGCACTTTAATGTTTTGTTCCCAAGATTCGCACTTGTAACAAATGAGCATTGTTCTCAGAAAAGTGCTTCCTGACCTTCGGAGTCGTTTTATAACTTTCCAACTCGAACATTCTTTAACTTGAAAACTATATTGTAGTTTCCACTTGAACATCGCATACAGACTTTAAGATTAATGTTGCTCCTGGATTAAACTTGTTACTGCTGCAATTTAAATAAGTTATCTGCAGGTTTTCGTCTTATCTATCGTAGATTATTTATTTGAAAAAGTTTTACATTTTGTAATATTTGTTCTGGTTTCAAAGCTGATAGGATTTCTATGATTTTTTCGTCTTTATATTATTTTGAATTCTGTAATATCTTGGTAGTTGTTTTTTGCTAGTCTTTGCTGATGGCTAATATTATATAGTAAATATTATCATTCGATTAAAACAAACTCATTTCAATTTAATGATAAGGTAAACTATTACTTTATCATTAAATTGAAAGGAGTTTGTTTACGATAGATCTAGATACTAATCTAGTATAATAATTGAACAATTGATAAATCCCTCTCCAACAAATCATTATTGTAATAACAATTTTGTATAAGTTATTTAATTAGATTTTTAACGGCCCTTGTGTTAGCTGTAGCCATAGCTACCGCATTCCAATAAATTTTGCTCAAATATATCGTGTGAAGTTTTATTACCGTACACAGCTTGCATTTAAGCTTCGAAGCATGTTCAGATAGAATTGCATTTCAAAACATTTCTATCATCATATTTTCTTCGTCAAGATGGCTTCAGCAGACGATACTTTAAGTGGAAATTTTCCCAACTGGTATTTTACAAGAGTTTCAAAACAATAAATGAGTGTTATCGAAGTCACACTGCACAAAGGATTTTTCTTTGTAATTTAACTCAGTAGAACGACTAAAAACTGCAACTTCTTTATTTGATGGTTTATTGTTCTGTCTTCTACGATACAACAAATCCTCCGCTGGACGTTTAAGCTGTAGGGAATAAATCTTATAAAATACATATCAAATACAATTTCAATTAAAAATCAAAATGTGATAATATATTTTGTAAAATAAAGAACGGTTGTCATGCTAAAAAATACAAAATAATGTTTATTAAATTTTTGTAATCTGTCTTCAAAATGCAAAATTTTATTAAACTATAAATATGTAAAGGTACCGGTGAAGGCACATGCACCGATTTTTTCAATTTTCAAACGCCCTCCCTTGTATTCTGAGCATCTTATAAATGCGATAGTAAAACCCAGAATATTTCGAAAGTCCTAACAGCTGAGTAGTGCTGTGGCTTCTAACACCGTTTTAGCGAGATGGCATTATTATTACACCTGGATTCGAAAACCTAATTTAATTAAGAAAACTTTAAAAAACTCTCTGTTAGCCTATAATTTTTGAGTGGAATTTAGAACTGCCATTTTTTGAAGCCGGTTAAAAAGTAACATAAAACTACATAACTAGGTTTCTTAGGCTTGTTTCAAGTTCAAAATAGGTTATAAGCTTACCGAGTGAAAAAGGGGTGCAGAGTACTTCTATAAATATTATAGAGACCTGTATGGCATTTTGCTATCTAAGAAAATGGAGCTGAAAGGTATACTGACACACTTGCGTGTTTAAATAGACACAGTGTGCCAGTACTCGTCCACACACGAGGCCAGGAGTGCGTGTGTACGCTATTGTTCAATTATTCAGTGGGAACCGCCGTCAGCGTCACCGCTTGTAATGCAGGGTTGCTATGAAATAAACTAATTAGACTAACTCACAAATTTATATTAATCAGATGTTATGTAATTTAATGTTATAAATTACCAGTTCTCCATTACCTGCTTTTAGAAACAGCATAAGGTTTTTTAGTTTAAAGGCATTTATTCATGATATAAAGTTCCAAATTAAGCCTTGAACAAGATATTTCTTCATCTACAACTCACCGAGGGTATATAAAAAGTTATAAACTGCTTCTACATTCAACTATGACATTATTTTTTGTTTCCATTTTCCATTTAAAGTGCACTTTAATCCTTGCTGCTTCACAAATAAAAAAGGTTTCGCGTTAACCCTGTTTTCAAGTTAGCAAACCTTTGTCCCTCGAGACATCAGTCTCGGATCCAATCCTTGAATACCAAAGGTCACGGGCCTTGTTGCTATGAGTCAGAATTTTCGCAAGCTTTCATTTCCCAAATCGTGTCAATAAATGGATTAGTTCTGTATATCTACATACATTAATGGTACATAATGCTTGTAAGTAGGATTTTTCCTTTTATACTTCTGTACTAATATTATATAGATGAAAAATTTGTGTTTTTGTATGTATGTTTGTGATTAATATAAAATATGAAAAGAGATTTGTCATTGTACGCGGTTTTTGATGAGCTGATTATTTTTATATAGGAGCTAATCAATATTTCAATTGGCATACCTGGTGTTAAATAATCACAACTAGCAATGAACACTGAAAAATAGAAGAAGGTCGAAATTAAAGTCAAAAAAGTGTCATTTAAATTGACCTCGATGACTTACTGCATTTATTTTATTTTCTGTTATAATCATCACATATATATTTTCTTCTAAAAAGCTTCTTTAATACACTTTCCTTCTTACGAAAATATTTGTACGATTCAAATATTACATAATCCTGCTCTAGATTTTATCTTAAATGTTTTAAAATTTAAATTTTAAATGTATTTAAATGTATAAAACATCTTTACTTGGGTATTTCAAAAATGAATCTGCTTTCTTTTTAAAATAAGAATTTTGGAGGAAGCAACTTTGAAAAAGATAACTGAATTGTTTTTATGTAGTTGTTATACAGTGTGATTTTTTAGTCGAACGACGCATTCAAGAACGCGTGTTCAATATTCGATTCTGAATGCGAATAAATAAAAAAATGTAAAAAAAAATATAACACCATGTGCGCTGGTATGAAATATGAATGATGCGTGCCCTAATTTTATATAATACTCGGAGTTCAATGTATTTGTACCGAGAGGTGTTTCCTAATTACTTGATTACTTCTAACACCTGTTTTTGATATTTTATGAAAAACAATAATTTTATGCAAGACAATCTATATATATTTTAAGAGATGGAGACGAACTAGAACTATTGCTGATTTTTATGCACCCTTTGACTAAAAATTCACACTGTATACGTTATTTACGTAACTAAGTCAATATTACAAAACCTAAGTATATATATGTCCTTTAAGATAATTTCCAAAAGTTTAAATATTAAGCTCATACAAGTATGCCTAACCATCGATACTACTTACGTTTTCCGTTCTTGCATTTTATAAAGTGTTAAATTAAACTAAAATACGTAGAAACGAACGGAATCAGAACCTTAGGTACTAAAAGAATCTGAGTTATATTACTTTGCAAGGTAGAGAGAGCTTTGAGCAAATATTTAACGGGTTGAAATGCGGTTGCTGGGAGCACAGTAATGTACGACCCAGCGTTCCTTACAAGCAATATATTAGTGAACCGAGCATCTGTTAGAATACACCATAAGTTCCAGCAGTCGGATTCATCGGAAGTAATATTTTTGACAACAATGGGCGCGAGTCGGCATACATCTTTGAACAGTAGCTTTAGGCACTTAAGTGGATTAAACGTCTAACAATGGCGGTTTATTGCGCGCAGTTACTTCCTGTCGTGTTCATGAACAAGCTTCACTTAAATACACATGTGATGATTGTTTACAAGTCTTCAGTTTAGCTTTACTCGAGACATTTTACAATTTTATCAAACCTTAAGGCAGACCGTACATAAAATTCTCAACGGCTTAAAATAACGTTTCGAAAAATCATTTATTGTATCCAATTACAGCCAAATACGAAACGCAAAACAAATTTACACTGGAAAAGAATTTAAATAAACTGAGGCTGAAAAAAGCGTATCTGTCTATTAGATTAGTGTTTAGGTGTGAGGGTACAATAATCGCTCATGAGAAATTCGGAGGTTTCGCGGTGACGTCAGCGGCGGGCGGGGAGGGCGAGTGGCGCGCGCCGCGACACCGGCCCGGCGGTTGCTTCGCCTCTGCATCTACGGACATATCTGTTGATCTGTTGCGCGCCGAGCGCGGAGGTCGCGCCACGATCGCGCCGCCCGCCCTCTACTCGTAAACAAAACATAACGCGGCCAGTCCTTGTGCACGGTCACGGTTACTTCTCTGCCATTAGTTTGACTACCCATGTGATCATCACTTCTGTATTGTGTCACCGAACACGCGGCGGGGTAAATGGCCCGACGAACGCCCACGGACAGTAGTAAATAGTGTCGTAACTCCGCCGCCAGACTACTATCAGGGGATGCATCGTAAATGTTCAGTAATTAGGTATGTAACTGCAACGACCATTGAATATTTGAATTTATTAATACGTGTACGGGAAAATCCTTGATTAGATTTTTAATAATAAATCCAGATGTAAAATATTTCCAAAATAAATCAAATTAATAAATTATAAAGTAAAATCAATCGTTTAATACTGATTCGATTATTTAAAAAAAAAATATTTATTTATGACATTTCAATAGTAAAAGATTGAAATACATGAATATATTCTGAAAGTGTTGAAGCGCATTGCAGCCTACAATATAATATTTTGTCACTATATATCAAGCAAATAAAGCTTGAACTGCAATCACATGATGGTTTTTTTTGATTTGATTTTTTTTTCATATTTTATCTTTGTTTTCTCAATGATATTTTTATGGAATTCAAGCAATAGAATTGGCCAAAATCATTGCCGCAAGACTTCAGATAAAACACAATAGCTACACATTTTAAAGTTTCCATACGTGATAATTCAAATTTCAAGTTTCAAATGCCATTAGTTATTCAGAAATAATAATAGTACATTATAACAAATACATCGAGTTTAAAACATTAAAATACATATTTGAAAAATGAGTTGGGAAATACAAAAATCTCTTTACATTTTTACTTAGTTGAGTTTAAACAAATTAATATTCGCAAAAATGTTGAAAGATGCTAATAAATAAATATAAATATTTTCCGTTTATTTTAATTATCTTTTAAACAACAGAGATTGAAGGGTCTAGTGATTCTAAAAGAAAATTTGTGTAAGATGAACATGTTTCTTTAAATAAACTCATTATTTAAATAATAATAAACTCAATATTTAAAGAAACATGTTCATCTCACACATCTTCTCTTAGATAAGGTTGTTCTTGTTGTTGTGATAAGTTTTCCAGAATTCAATATAAAATAATTAATAATCGACATTAAAGACATGAGAAAATACTATTACAGCATATACTACGACAGCTTTAATATGATGAAGCAAATATAAAAATAGCAAATCATACTTATAAAACTTTCAATTTAATAAAAGAAACCGAATTATTTGAACAACGTTTATCGATAAAAATGTCGTATTGAATGCAATTTGTGGACAACCGCCTGCGGTCCTTTATGTGATTGCGAAACATGTTAAACAAATCATTTATATGTAAACTCAAGGAGATTCGATAAAGTATAAGCATGAAAATCTAGATCTTGAGCGAAGACATGCATACTGGTAAATTAGCATAAAATTCATTCTTCCAACCCGTAATATCAATTTTTCTAGAAATCTCATAGTCGACTAAGTTCGGTCCAATAAACGAAATTATAATCAATATGCCTATTCGGTGAAGGCTTTAATTTGACTTACCCTTAATTTAAAGGACGCTATTCAGATTGAAGCCTGTAATTAAAGTCGACTTACAAGGCTCTAAGTCTCTACGTAGAGATTACTGTCGATGGCTCCGGCCGGAATCCAGTCATTCTGAGGATTTGCCCTCTCTTGCATTTAAATGTTTTGCTAAACATAAATTTCAATTGCCTTCATTAATCCCAAGATACTTAAATTTTGACGTTTTCCTTAACCTTTTGGTAATTTTTTGTATATCTGTGTAATTTGTACATTGCTTACATGAGAAATGTATGTATACTGTTTAGTAAGAATGAATTGAAAGGTAGAATAAATCGTTTAGGTATTTATTAAAAAATAATTTACATCAAAACAATTTATTTAGCTGCAGCCTGTAATTCCAGCCGCCTTTGAGGGTTTTACCAATTGAATATCTTTATAAGTCTGTCCGACTCAAATTCAAAGTATTTATTGCCAAGTGCTTTAAACATTGTTTGCAGTTTGTAAATTTTATGGACTTAAAAGTTAATTGAATATTTTAAGGTACACATACCGTGCGCTGTAGAATCCAAAAAATAATAATTTTAATGCAGGATGTATTGAATGTAGATCATACTTAAATTTTGAAATAGGAAATTAAGGAAAATTATTAAATTAATCAATTGATGTTTTTTTTTTAAATTGATTATTTGTGTACTTATTAAAATATATTTTTACGCACGCATAAGTTAACAGAGGAAATATAGATGTGAGCGCGTTTGGCTGGCTATAGTAGAATGTAGCTGTAGCAGCGTAGCCCGATTTCTTATTTTTTCTTGTTTCACTCTTTGCTATAAAAATCTTACAATAACTGCCACTACGGCGGAATTAAAAGTTAATTGAATATTTTAAGGTACACATACCGTTTGCTGTAGAATCCAAAAAATAATAATTTTAATGCAGGATGTATTGAATGTAGATCATACTTAAATTTTGAAATAGGAAATTAAGGAAAATTATTAAATTAATCAATTGATGTTTTTTTTTAAATTGATTATTTGTGTACTTATTAAAATATATTTTTACGCACGCATAAGTTAACAGAGGAAATATAGATGTGAGCGCGTTTGGCTGGCTATAGTAGAATGTAGCTGTAGCAGCGTAGCCCGATTTCTTATTTTTTCTTGTTTCACTCTTTGCTATAAAAATCTTACAATAACTGCCACTACGGCGGAATTTGATTTTTGTGTGTGTCGATTAAGAATTTGCCATTTTTATAGAAACCTTTTCCGAACCTAATTTGTATCTGATACGATACTTAACCAGCAAAGTTATCGTTTTAATAATTGAAAACATTGTAGCTTATAACAACTAATACTCGAAAATACAACACAACACAACAACAACAACTTAAACCTACTACAGGTATACTCGAAAATATTAATTACGAATACGAACGAAAAGCCTACTTATAGCTTAAGTGTTACTCTCATAACAATGATAATTAATCCAAGAACTAATTCTAATAACGTCGTCTGGAGGCGAGCATGATTTATCGCCACTTGTTTGTTGTTTCACGCTCGCGAGCATTTTATGACATTGTATCCTCGGGAATTGTACAATTATTTTCGTGTTAAAACGAACCATGGCTAACTACAAGTATAATAGAATTTTTAAATTCAGCTTGGTTAACAGTTATTTTTCTTTGTTAATAGAAAGGAAAAAAACAAGTCTTGAGAACTATCACATTATATTCAGTTGCAAATGCGTTGTCAATCTATTTAGATCTAAACAGAACGCTTTTACATAACGTCGATCGTTTTTCTATCAATTATTATTTTATGTAGGATATTTGTATAGATTCATAGAAAAATCTTAGTGGATTTAAAACGGGCAGGCTGCATTAGACATTATCTTAGTGTAACAGGTCTCAAATTGCGTAAAAAATCTCACTTAATATCTTTGAATTGAAATGTTTTGTATTTAATTTATATTATTATATATTGCTGAGAAATTTATGAATAAATTAGTTTGAATTTGAATTTATAACAATATTTTGTTACTAGTTCGGTTTTAATATAAGTAAAAGAAACCTTCAATAAAACCAACAAGTCAAGCATAAAATCTTAATTCCTATCGTTATTTTAAACCATGATTGGCACAGCAATGTTAAAACCGCAAGCTCAAGTTGCTAGCTTCCAATATCGGAAATCTATTACACCGAATGTTCTTATATAACCGCAAAAGCCGCTGTGAAACATGAGATTTGTTTTTATTCTACTTTTATTTAATTCAATAACGTGGATTCCAAACATTTTTTGAATGGAAACATTTATATTATTTCAAATTCGAACAAAACATTATATAGATTACTATAGCTTATAACAATATATATATGTTTGCGTTCAACGTGTTTATCAAAAGCCCAAAAATCTTAATGTTTCAATATCTACAGTCAATAATTAATACATTGTCAGTACTATATATGTATTACATACTATTATAAACGTAAGAAAATATATAAGTAGTATTATAATGTCGGTGTACAATTTTAATATCTCTGGCAATATTATCAGTACCGAAGGTGAGTTGGCGCGAAAAATATGAGTTCACAATTTCTCTTTGGTTGTTGCGCAGAATTATATAATAACGCTACAATCTGTAATATTCTGAGAAATTTTATCATTTCATTATATTTCGATATTATTTTATGAATAAATATCAATAGCCTTGTCAGTCCCGCTAAAACTCAACTTAAACAATACAGATAATTTTAATTTTGTTGTACTTATTCATATTTTTAGGGCTAGATTGTAATAAAAAGTAATTAAAAGTGGTTTTTTCTTTTCATGTTAAATGTACTTTTTAAAGGAAATTAATCGATTTATTTTAAATTACTATTAATTAAATAATTAAAAGTGGTATGCTTTATTATACCCAAATGAAGACGGGTCAAGTACATAAATAGTTATTCTAATAAAATAAAAAACATGTAGAGAAATACATTGATAGCTGGCTATATTGTTAAAAAATCTGTAAAACGCATAATATAAATAAATCAATAATGTTACAGACTAGAAAACATAAAAGTAATTACAGGTATTGACAAACTATGACATTATTATTTATAAGCTACTTTAATAGGTACTCGAATACTCTTTATTTTATTTACTATTTATGTATTCTGTAATTGTGACAATGCCCCTTATCAGATTTATTACATATAATTACTTTAAATACTCTGTAGTTTAAAAAAAATAAACTAGATGACACATTACATTATGTATTTTTGTTAATGTTGACCAATAACGACATTGAATATCATTTTTCATACTAAAATACTAAAAGCCTTCAATTGAATTCAAACCACAATATTTTTTTTCGAAAAAAAAACCATACATTGTATAAAGCAGTCTCTGCAGTATGATAAAAAAAGTATGCAAACACCCTCGTTCTAATGAAAAATAACAATTCAGAAAAGTTTGGTTCACCAATACTTACTTTTGACTGCTTTAAAGTTTTCTGTGAATAAATTTCCAATTATAAAAGTAAACATAAAGTTAATAGTATAAGTAATGCTTCAAAATGGTTGGTATTTCTTCACATCTGTGTAGCTTAAACGCTTACTATATATTGTATATACTTTAATGTTTACATTTATCAGAAGGTAGATGAAACTCTCTATGACATTCCTATAAAATGAAATTTAGAGGACACAAACTCTAGGGACATTAAAAAAGCATGCTCTTGGAAGTGACATTTTTTCTGTTGAATTAAGAATATATCATTAATAATATTAATAATCGACTAGTTAACCCGACGTACTCGTAGCGCCACGTGAACGCTAGACGTACTATAGACAGGTACGAACCATTTGCATGAGAAAATTATAGTTGCATTTTTAATATTTCCTGTTACTATTTTATGTTTCTCAACGTTTAAACCTTCCCTAAACTACCACAAATATTTGAAGATCAAATTAGTAAGATCGGTCCAGTCAATGTAGGTTTAGCAAAACAAACGAATAGCAATTGATTCTCATATGTAGTAGATATCTACTAGCAAATAATAAAATAAACCACTAGATATTAAACAGTAATAAACACAGAGACCGATAAATAAAAAGAAATGAAAGTGGTAGTGTAACGGCTTGATGTTTAGTGCAGTCATAAAATTGCAAGCCAAAATTTAATGAGTTGCATGTATATAGTAGATTGCATCGAGGTGAAATGTCAAGGCGATGTTGATCGCAATTTTAATTTACTTCAAATTGTGTGTTCACACAATAATTTGTTAAAAAATGTGAATATACGATACACGCATACGATATTTAATAAACTGCTATGAATCAAATTTTTATGAGGTTCGTAAAAATTCAACTGCGTTTACTTTTAATAATCTTCCATAATTATTTCACCTAAGGTCAATAGAATAATATTAAAACGTTGATTGTTGATTGACACGTTTTCGTCATCACATGTGTAGCTACATATTAATACAACATCAAATTAACTTACCAACATATTGTATGCAGAACGGTTCGCAAGTATATTGTACTAGCTGTACCCCGCGGTTTCACCTGCGTAACTTCTGATTAAATGACAATTCCAGGATTAAAAGTAGCCTATATGTTATTCTGAACCCTTATCTATATGTGTGCCAAGTTTCATCATAATCGGTTCAGTAGTTTTTGCGTGAAAGAGTAACAAACATCCATACATCCATACATCCATACATCCATACATCCATACTTACAAACTTTCGCCTTTATAATAGTAGTAGGATATACATCGTTAACACATGAAGAAATATAATCTCGAATAATTGTTATGAACTTAACGGTTTATTGTGAAGTATAAAAAATTATGACCTACAAATGGTTTGTCACAATAAACATTTCACAATCGATACCCATTTTTAAAGCTTGCTCAAAAGGAAACTATTTACAAACGTTCTATAATATCATTGCTTTGAAGCTTTTATTGAATGCATATCTTTCAAGATCCAATTTGCTTTTCATTTTCCGTTGCAGTAAATAAAACGTACTCACTATGAAACAGTTTCATGTTTGAGCACTTACAAACACCCGTAAACGTTTCTAGGTGTTATTCAAGTCTATACAAATTAATACTTTCGCATTCTAGCTTCGTGAAAACGTGATATATGAAGTGTAAAAAATTTATGACTACGGATTCCGGGACAAACGAATGGCCGACCGCGAAATGGTTAATGGATCCATTTGAGCGCGAATACCGATCCGATACTACTTCAGGTAATCCCATCTAATCCACATTCACACTAAATAATATTACCTCAGGCTTGATAACTGCCTGTCATTGTTTCTCTCGTTAAATAATTAATGTGAGAGCTTGATCGAAGATGTTATCTTGTTTAGTTTATGAAAGGCATACATGGGAAGATGGGATGTGACACGGTATGAATACGCGGTATATCTTGTGAATCTATGCAGTGCTAACATTTAATATTTAGTGAGATATCATGGAAACGACGCAGCTGCGTTAATGCTTACATAGTTATAAATAGTCATATATCACGCGACGATAATAGGAAGAGTATAAAATTGTTGAAGCATAATATAATGTTGGTAAGAACGTAATTTCGTAACATAAATAAATTTGAAAAATAAGCTTGTATCTATCGTCACCATTGAATAGAGTTAACGAAGATTTATTATAATCGAAGTTAAAACTTTAGCGGTTCATCGTGAAACAAGATAGAGTTTGAAATCAGTTAGTTTCTACTCCAATAGTCTTAGCTCGAGGCGCAACGATGCGTGGCTCGGGACTCGAGCTCAGCAGAAAAGTTACCAAGGCACGTGGTTGTGTCACGCTCCAGAGAATACACCATTAATCGTTTTCACGGAGAGTGTCAGAATAGATTGATATATTTTAAAGTAGTACAGTTTATTCTGAAAATTTGTAAGAGAGAAATTCAACCGAGCGATTTTCATCTATCGTTCTTAAATTTGTAACAGTTATGATAAAAGGTAAAACTTACACATATTCTTCCTGTTGAACGATTCCTAGTATGATATTTTCACTGTCCTTGAAACCCCTTGAGAGTCAAGAATCTATCTTTCGGATAGAAACATATTTCGATCCCTCATGGGATTGGATCCCCAGATAAATATTCTGGAGAGTATCATCGAAATATTATTGGAATTAAATAAATAATAAAACACTATTCGGTGAATGCCATTGATTTTTTTTATATTTAAAATTAAAACATTCTTACAACCACACCATCCAAATAAATATCTTTGCATAATTTAGGTCTACTATAATAAATAACCACATTATTCCTACATTTGTTCTATGTTAATATATTCAATAAGTATTTAGACATATAATTTCAGACTAGATATAAAATACCTATACCAGAATACCCTATGTTAAATCCCGCAATATAAATTTAATAATGGTAGATTCTAAAAGTTGTCCGAGCCGTTTGAGTGTATACCGATTGAAAACTCTTTCATTCTTCTTTCAGAAGCTTAATAGTTGAAAGGAAAAAGTAAAAATGAAATTCTTATAAATGCAGAATCATCGGAATTTGCGACGAAAACGATTCTTGTTTCATACTTAGTTTCTACCTGAAGTTTCTTAATAAGATTCTAAACTTAAACATTACAGCATCGAAATAATATATTATCAGCAATTCTTAGAAGCTAGAATAGCGGAAATATTCTCGTACATTTGCAAATTACGTACTTTGTCAGGTGGGTTCGGGTTGGTGGCAGGGAAAACAGGTGACTCAATTCTCGTAGGTGGAGCTCGGATCGTTAACATATGAGCCAATATACTTGAAAATGGCTTTAATTTACAAGTCGTATTGGTGGATTGTTGCAGTTCATTTGGCTCAGATCTACAGTCTTAGTGAGTTTTTGTTTGATATTTTTAGTTGAAACGAATATTATACCTAAGACTAAATGTGATACCAATTATTATAATTGTAAGATATTTGTGCCATGCCCACTAAAAATGGTGATTTAGACTTTAATTTTATCCTTTTTGAGTTCTACGAAATGTTTTTGTTGAACAAGGTTATGCGTTTAAATTATGATAAAAATCTATAAATTAAAATATAACCACAGTAAACGATACTGGATTAATATCCACTACGGTAATGAAATGATTGATTAACAGTAACGCTCGAGTTGGCTCGATATAAGTAATTTGCTCTCAATAACTCACTGTTTCCACTTCGATATGCAGCCGATGGAATAAGTTTACTCGAACTACAGATAAATCTAGTTATTTGCTTTTTATTCTGAAAGTCTGTACTTTTTTAATATATGTTATTTATATTTCATTCTATTTTGTATACATAGTTATATGTGTGTTCAAAGTTTCTAGCAAAATAAGCAGACTTCCTTATCAGTTTCATACTTTTTGGAAGTTGACGAAGCCGATAGTGCAATGCAAACCAAAAAACAAAACATACGTATAAGTATAACAATACAAAAGCTTAGTTTTCTTTTACATGTTTTAAATTAATGGCCAGTTTTTCAATAAATTACCTATTCCATTATTTAACATGGTACAATAAACTGTCAACAAAGGTTTTAAATTCAATCACACTCTTTTGTATACGATTCAAAACAAGTAAAGCTTTTTCCCGAATTTTAATAACATTTTGAAGTTAACCACAACAATCTGATTACTCACAGACTTTAAGTCTACGATATTTTAAAGTATTTGTAGATGCACAACTCTGTAAAATTGTTTTCTTCTTTCCACATTTGCAAATTCAATTTAATTTTGCGATAATATATCACACGTATGTGTTAACTGTACATGTTGGTACAGGATTCTCTAGTCGATTTATGTAACATTATTTATCTCAAGTCGAACTAAATTAGCCAACTTTAATTAGCGCAGAGAAAACTCATTAAGGCTACAGGCAGTCTGCTAAGATTAAATGCGCTTAAAATGATCTTTATACTGGCTCGTGTAGTATTACAGGAAAGAAGCTAGCGGAAACACGCGACTTTCCGCCCTACCATCGCGACACCGGACGCGCGGCTTCCTAGCCCGTAATTCATATTCAACACTGCAACTATTGCCAGCATATTACCATACCATTGCTTATGTAAAACGGAAATACCAACCAATGCTGTCTTTTTCAAAGGAAACTCTGTTTTATTAGGGCTGCTTTGAATGAGGAAGGGGACCGTTTTTAAACTACGTTGACATAATTGTGTTTTGGAATTTCCGAATTGGCGAAGTTCAGCCATCAGGTTTCAAACTAACTAATTTGGATGAATAGTTTTTTATTTCAATTGCAGAAATATAAGTTGCGATTTAAATTGTATGCTATTTCAGCGATGTTTCATTTATTTCGCTGAGTTCTAGGCCTATTTCCTAGGCGATTATATTAGACAAAAGAAAATATTGAACTCAAAGATGAATGAAATCGGTAGAAGTGTTACGAATATACGGCGAGTGGTATCGAATGATTGGTCTTGATTTTTACATTACAATATAGCTCGGAGCGAGCCTATAATATATTTCAGATTTTTTTTTATGTTAAAGCAGGCAAGCGGGGCATGTGGTTTACTTATGTTAAGGGACTGACCCCAGCCCATGAACATCTGCAACATCAAAATGGAAAGTGTTGCCGTCTTGATGGAAAGGGAGGAAATAAGGGGAGAATTAATGATGTTGGCAATATAGGCCTGCGGGCCCCCCATCACCATACGAAACATATTGAAAACAGACTACTTCACGCCGATCTTTAGCTGGGGGAGTGGTAATTTAATCGGTGGGAGACCTGGCTCAATCGTGGTCCCCACTCTTTTATTTATTAATAAAGGTGCTATGCAGTAGAATTACCCTCTGTCGCCTCTTACGACACCCACGGGTAAAAACTGGAGGACGATACCTTTCTAACCCAATGCCACACGGCGTAAAGATTTCAGATTGGTATTTCAAGTAACAAAATATAACTCCGTACAATGCATTTTGTCGTTATGCAGATTTGTATGAATGGCGTGCATTGTATAGAGTTACTTCGTCATCGGATCTCAACTGGTTCCGACTTATATCGCACCCTATTTTAATCTCTATCTCTTAAGTAAAATTTGTGTAACTATATAAAAACCCCTTTAATTGATCCCAACCCCGAATACAAAATGTTAAATTGTACAACATATAATATATACAAATAATTGCATTATGTGTATGTAATTAAACTTGGCACAGCTTGTTCATGCGATGAAACGGAGCCGAGTATTGCCTAAACTAATATTTATGGAGGCAACACAAGTAAAGCTATAGAACCATCATTATGCCCAGTACGCATTAATTATAATCGGATCTATATGTTTGAGGCTAACCAACAATTACCGAAAGTTTCGCTTGATTTCGCTTTATCGGATTATTATGAGATCCAATCAATAATGAAACCAATTTAATGGGTTTGCAATGAGAACCATGAGCATGAATAAACTAATTGAAATAAATGCTTTATTATGTTGCGTGTTGTCGGTATTATCGAATCATAAGTTGAAATTAAGCGCGGTTGTTAATAAATGTATGTTCAACCATTTTATAATGGAAATTTATTTAATACCTGAAATACGAACTACAAGAAACAGTACAAAAACAATTAGTACACTGTTTTTTTGTTTGGAATCGTTGATTTTAGGTTAAAAAAAGATTTGTATCATATCATTAAAAATCTTATTTTATTAACAAAAAAAAAACAGAATTGTCTCTTAACCCAAGTGGTAAATATAATGTCAATATTGCAACAGATATTTCCATTTTTGACGGCACAACACTTAAAAACATTTTATGCATATTAACCAAACTGATATTACAATCAATTTGCGCGACAGCTCTTATAAAGTGATCTGGCTAAATAATAAATTATTACATTTCATCTT
Source organism: Phoebis sennae (assembly GCA_001586405.1). NCBI lineage: Eukaryota > Metazoa > Arthropoda > Insecta > Lepidoptera > Pieridae > Phoebis > Phoebis sennae. The sequence continues at coordinate 240,494 of LQNK01000129.1, forward strand.
TACCTTTGCGTTTGATTTTAGCAAAGTCAAAGTCACTTTTAGTAAATGGTAGTCTGATAGCGCTATTGATGAATAATAATTATCTTGCTTTTGGGAAATTATTCTTTATCCGTTTCCTTAGATTAGCTCATAGATTGTTTTTGTTCCAACGTTAAATTATAATTAAACGTTTCAATGAACGTTATTCGTCATACGCTAATAGGGTAAAAACATTACTACGGTATATTTTCCTATCCATCCAATATTGAATCGATAAACGTAGCCTTTATTGTTTGTTTTGTTTTCCTTGATAAATCGCAATAAACAAAACCTACAGTTACTTTAGTCTTCCTCCAGCTTCCAAAAACGTTGATGTGTCATTGCTAAAACGTTCAGAAATAGTTCAGCTAAGGAAAATCTTAAGGTGCTCGGGTGCTGATCTAAGACATTTCTCTATCAGCCTGCCCGTTAAAGCTGAGAGTTTATACCCACGCAAATCCATGGCGGTTAACCATAAAACTATTCACAAACAGATTGAAACTGGGTAACGATAAAATTATACAATTCACAATACGATAATATTTTTGCATAACATCGTTACTCGTTAACGAGTTTGTATAAAGGCTATAAATCGTCTAAATCATCAAACTGGACGTGTAGCGTTCGTGTTATTCGCAAGCAGAACTGATAGCATATTTACATAAAACCAGATTTATGTTCATAGCTGCTCCAGTCCCACGAGTACTATTTGTCTTGCATCTGTCGCATGTTATGATATTTCTATACCCAAAACTATGCTTATAGAAATTAAATTAATTCATATTGTAATTAACGATGGGTAGTGAAGGAAATATGAAATGATAAAAAATATTTTATTCTGTATTAAACGTTTAAAAATATACGTTTCATCATGATCATCATAACCAATCAGTCGATATGTAAACATTCGTGCCTCAAAACATTATTCGGAAAATAAACACATAAAAAGGAGTTATATTTAGTTTTGTTTTAGTTTCAGTAGTTAGGGCTTTCCAGTTTAATTATCAGTATATTCCTGGATAAGTACATTACGTCGTTTATGCATTTGTATTGATGACATGAAACCATTAGCTTTCAACGTTTCAAACGTGAACCAACACTAATGAACGCTAACCTACATCGTCTTTATTTAATGGCTGCGTCATTAATGCTAAATATGCGTATTTATATATTAATGTCATTCGTAATAGTTCTACCATGACGACCGCGACTGCGTATGCCACTCTCCTAATGAGTTGTGTCGAACAATCAAAGTAATCTGTATTTTACATTATATATATTAAGCGATCATAATAACAACCAATATTACAACCAATGAATTTTAAAGCCAATATTTAATAAAATTTTATAAACTTCATTACAATTTTTAAGGATACGTGACCGGACATATTGAATTAAACAAATGACGGGTCTTATGTCGTGACTCGTGAGTTGTGACATATAATCTTATCCATAGTTTCCATAATTCTTAAATACTAGGCTTTCCTTTACGCCCCGATAAATTTAGCAATACAATCCCAACGAATGATTAATCAATGGGCCATTAATTTTCATTTACAGAATATACTTTGAAGCTGTTAATACTTATTATGCCCTATTGTGTTCTGAGCACAATATTCTTTACAATTGAAAAGGAGCCGATCGTTAGCGAGAAAAGTTCAGTGTACCTATTGTACGTGCGATCTACGCGTTGTTAGGCCGCGGGCGCTGGCCGCCGACGCAGTAGGTACTGTTTCTTTTATTCGATCCTAATTGCACATCGAAACTGACAGGTATTTGCTTTTGTTGGAAATTATAAAATTTGTTGAAAATGCATGCAAAGTTTTCACAGCGGTCTGAAAGGTCGAGAATGTTGTGAATACTACGAAAAATATTTAAAAGTTGAGTAGTATGCTTTCAATAACGAAGTATGAATGAATAACAGAATGATATGGGTGATTGGGATGTATGTTATAACAATACCATTACTGTTATAGCCTACATCCCAATGTATATAATATTGAAACATTGAAAAGCTTTAAGCTGAATCAATGAAAATACTTTTAACACGTATGTTCTATACAATTATGTTATTACGTGATACACCTTTACACCCCTATCACCATATTAAAAACTATAGATGATGCGTATAATGTATCCGACGGTGATACGGGAAGATGTTGCGCATAAATAGACGGATGTGTAGCCGATCCTGAAATTGAAGTTGCAAAAAACTTAAAACGATAAGAAAGACTTAGGCGATTATTGGCCTCTTATATCCGTCGTGTGACATTATTGTTGCTGACAGAATATAACTGGAGCGCCAATTTTCTGTGTAGATGCGATACGTTCCTAGCAAGCCTGACCTAATTCGTGCTAAAGCGTCGCTTGACTACCGCTTAACACTAACATTTCATTATATATTTCTTCATGACGTCGTTAATCCAGCTACTGTGTTGTTTACTTCTAAGCTCTAGCTCAGAGCTTAAATGAAAACATTTTTCAGTATTAAAATGAATTGATTAATACAAAGTATTAGTTAGATGACTATCCAATATATAGCAATACAAATAAATTTCACAAATACAGGTTAAGTAAATAAGAGATTAAATAAGTATTTGGGTGTTAAAGATAATACATGAAACAAAGACGGGTTTGTTACAACACCTATAACTCAAAACCTGTTGGACCAATTTGGCTGAAATTCGGAATTTCTAGTTTAGGACCCGGAGTATGGAAAAATACTTTTAATCCCGGTGATTCCACGGGACTGGTTTATATACGCGGATGAAACCGCGGGGCACATCTATGAACCATTGCCGTATATTATTCTCTTTATTATTTTATCATGAACATAACACGCTACAAAATATGTTTATCTACTCTCTAAATGTATTTCCGTCAAACACGCCGTCGAAGATAAAATAAGAATATATTTTTTACCACTATCTAGTGCGTTACGACTCACATTTACATATGAAATCCCATTGCCGGTATCTCCGTTTTCCTGCCATTTTTTGCCTGTTTTATTTTTCTACACATCGCATAATAATGTCTGTCTATATATTTTTTACGATTTCGTTATGATAATTGATATTTTATAATACAATTTTCTTTACAATAATTAAAAGATTTTCCACTTACAGTAAAGGACGATAATAAAAATGCAAATGAATTCAAACGGTCTCGCTAAACTGTACTGATATTTATTTTATTAAATAAGCCTACTTTAAAATCACAAAACGTTTCTTGCAATATTCAGCAAAATCTACGAACAATTGTCCAAAGTTGGAACAAAGCAGATACCGTGCTGATGACATTCCTTTGAGAGAAATAAAAGTCTCGGAAAGAATCTAAGATAAATAAAATCAGGGCGCGATACCGAGCTACAACCACAATACTGCACACAAATGTTGTTCTATGGCTTTGAGCAAAGGTTACTTGTTGTTAAATAAACTAACTAGAGCTGTAGTCCTGATCACACCTTTGATTTATTGATGCAACTGTCGCATTATGATATTTTTTTTTATAGCATGAATGTTTGTTTTAGAAAAGGAACTAAAAAAATACTGCCCATATTCAATATCTAGGGGCTTCTTTGTTTACACTTTATAAAAACAAGATTTTTGAAGAGTGTCCCTTTCCCTGTTAAGCTTTATATTTTATTTAATTCACAAATTAAATGTGATATTTTCAAATAATAAGCCCAGTGAAAACATTATATAAATATTTCTTGCAATATTAAGGAACTCTACGAACAATCCTTCAAAGTTAGAACAAAGCAGATACCGTGCTAATGACAATATTCCTTTGAGAGGAATAAAAGCCGCGCAAAGAATCTAAGATAAATAAAATCAGAGCGCGATACCGAGCTACAACCACAATACTGCACACAAATGTTGTTCTATGGCTTTGTGAATACGTTGCTTGTTAAACAAAACAACTAGTGCCGTAGTCGCGATCCAAATCGAATTCATATTCTTTGATGCAACGGTCGCACTATTATGAATTATTTATATAATATGTTTGTTTTCACCTTTAGAAAAGCAATGGATCAAATAACAGCTCACGTTTTGGATCAAAGAAGAACTTTTCTTTGAGTACATTTTATAAAATTAACGCGACTTTTTGAGTTTCCTTTCATTATGAATCGTTACTTTTAAAAGTATTAAACACAAATTAAGTGCGACTCAAGGAAATTAAAAATACATTTTCAATTCACAATTTGAGCTTAAAATTATTTCGGTATATGCCAAATTTTTACTTATTTATTATTTTCCTCATTACAACCGAAAGGTGAAAGATTAATTGAACTGACAGCAGCCGACGGAAAGCGAACCCTCGTCGCATAAAGACCCCGTGTTATCATTAAAAAAGATATCTTTAAAATCATTCTTACTGGAAATACAATGGCTTATCTCCAAATTTGACACAATTTTACGTTAATTATGTCAATTATGAATAAACACTTATCTGGAAATGTGGCAATAATAAGAACATTTTATAAACAACTGTAGATGTGTATAAACCATTGTAACGAAACTTTTGTTTAAGGGGCGCATTCCAAAATCACGTTTTCATATTTTTCAAGGGCAATATCGTAATGATTGATGATTTTTTAAATGTTTAAGTGCATTACAGAGCCCTATATTACGAATATAGAGCGAGCAGAATATATTACGAGCAATATATTACGAAAAAGCGACAATTGAATATTAAACAAAAACGATTTGAAAATAATGCAAAATCGGCTCACTCTAAAAATTTTTTATACCGGTTTTTGCATTGAAAAATAACTACCATGTTTATTTTAAAAATATTGGTATTGTAAAATACGCTGATTTATTTTCATTTAGTTTCGTGAAGTACTTTATTTTATAAAATTATCTATAAATCACTAAAAATATTTCACGAAATATTTGCCAACAATTTTTCAAAGTTATTCGTTACCAGTTCCGAACTCACGTATACAGATTGACCGTTGTTGTGTTGGTAACTTCTAGCCTAGTTCATGACATTAAAAAAAACACATTATTTGAAATGCGCCCTTTTAGGTATGTCTAAGGATATTTTTTAAACATAGTTCATTCAAACGCACGCATACATGCATAATGCATGCAAATAGATTATACTAACATATTAATGGATTTAAATAACGAGGTTATCCCAGCCTTTATTGTATAATTTATAGAACATAACACCCTAATTACTAGAATATTGCACATAATTATAGTCATGTTCAAATCAAACCATGAAAGTGTAATTTGAAATAATCATAATAAACAATCTTTAATGGCAATTACTTGTCGCTTTAGAAATGTGAGAACGTAATTAAAAAAGCTCTCTACCTTAAAGCCATTGAAATTCAGTATTGATTTGAACTTTACGACACAAAATACGCTTCAAGTGGATTATCAAAAACATTTCAAGAGCCGAGTATTGAATTAAATACTTTTTTACACTACTTCGACTATTTATTAGTTTACTTTATTTACTATACTACTAATATAATAATTAATAATATTGTTGCAAATGTGTTTTGGTTGGTTCCTTTCTAGTGAATATTTCTTATGTTTACACAAATATTATTGAAGCGTTTCGACATCGTTAATTCAGTTGACAATGTAGTCTGTTTAAACGAGAATCATGGGATTTATTTTGTCATTTTACAGTGAAGAGAAAAGGCATCTTACATAATTCAGTCACGTACTAAGTTTCATTCTTTGAAAGGTTTTTCATGACAGTATGAACTTCGAATCTAGTCAGTTCCAATTTGAATACCTGCGCTAAATATTGCAGAGATAATATTAAAAATCTGTATTAATTATTAAAAATATTCATAGTAAAGGAATGATCATTTTGTTATGATCAACTTAGTTATAATTTATATTATGATTCGATGTGAGTAATTAAAGTTTGACTGTCCAATACTTTAGTTAATGAGCCGAGAATACCTACCGTTATTATAATATGATAGAGGTATCTAATGCCAGGTGTTTTGTTTCAGAATCCGCTATCGACGATAATTACTAAACTATGGTGGAGCAAGCGTTCGAATTCTCACGAAAATATGACACTGACTGTAAGTGTAGTGAAAATTATTTCAACTCGAATTTATCGAATTTGTCTGCTTTATAAACATAAACATAAATATTAAGAAGATATACGTTTATGTGTAACGCTTAAATAATTTATTCAAGTAAACAAGCTTCGATCTAACAGATGTTCATAAATACAAGTAAGTACCTATCATAATACTCGTAAACCGGCTGTTATTCATGAATGCAGGCTCACAACCTTGCACTGAATGGAAAGGTTTTATATTTTACCTTTATGTTGAAAAAACTTATCTACGATAATGGAACAACGCTGTATCGATGTTCTCGTTAGCGTATTATCGGAATATTGTGAACAGGAGAAAACCTTTCCAGCAGTAAATCGGTGTACAGCATTATGTAAATGCGTTTTTATCCCTCCTTTGATCGTGCGTGGTAAATGGTACTATCTCGCAAATAATTCTTTGGTGAATAGAAATCAGGAAAAAGGGTATACTAAATTGATTTCACACCAGTGTCAATCACACATTTTTAGATATACTATATTAATTCTTGGAAAAAAGGAACTTTATTAGCTTTTATAAAACGTTATTTACATTTCGTTGGGACTCAGGTCTTGCTACTCATGTATCGAGGATTAATAAATTATTTGATACTTATAAATTTAGTTACTTAATAATATCATGAGTATCTCCCACCTTTCATAACCTAATGAATAGAATCGTAATGAAATGTTACATTGCGTTTAAGCTATTACATTTTACCTATCGATGACAATAACAAAATTGTTTGAAAAAAAATAGCGAACGCTCTGTATAATATCGTACACACGATATAGTAGATAGAATAGTACAGTAAGAAAGCAAATAAATTTGTTTCAAGTCACATTCGTGGACCCGCGGTGAGGAAGCATGGAGGGCGCGGACGGCAACGACGACTTGCTGCAGTGGGAGGCGCTGTACCTCCGCTCTCCTCACAACTCGTCCAACACCACCGAGTGGGTCCCCTGGAACGCCAGCGAGCCCAACGGGACCTGGTGGGACTCGTCCGCGCCCTTCGACACCCCGGCGGCGCTGCTGCGGGCGGCCGTCAAGGCTATTGTCTTGGGACTGCTTATTTTGGCGACCGTAGTCGGTAATGTATCACAGTTATAATAGTTTTAATGCAAAAACTATTATTCAGAACTGAACGCAACGATAACATTTAAAACTGTTTTCCCTATATCCTATAATAATCTATACTTATTACAAAGAGGAAACATTTGGTTGTTTGTTTTAATTGAATAGGCTCCGAAACTACAGGGTCGATTTGAATGAAAGTTTGTAAAGGGATTCTTTGAGACCCTAGGAATGACATAGGATAGTTTATATCCGGAAAAATTTACGGGAACGGGATATATACGCGGGTGAAACCACGGAGCTCAACTAGTATAACATAACACAATTAAGACGACGAATCTTTAAAACCAACCCTTTAAATTGTCAAATTAAAGTATCAACGAAATATAAATATCTAAATAAATATCACTTTAAATTATATTCTACATTACACGTAGTGCCAATCTCGATCCAGTATCCGGTAATATATTGCTAAACAACAACTAAATCGTCATAGTTTTAAATCAATTGTAAATCTACTCTGTCCAATTACTTGGAATAATCAGCATGATTCGTGACGGTCACCCATTGTTGCAGGTAATGTGTTCGTAATAGCAGCAATATTGCTCGAGAGGCACTTGCGAAGTGCCGCAAACCAGCTGATACTGTCATTGGCTGTAGCGGACTTGCTGGTGGCGTGCCTGGTGATGCCGCTGGGCGCGGTGTACGAGGTCGCCCAGCGGTGGACCCTGGGCCCAGAACTCTGTGATATGTGGACGTCGGGAGATGTCCTGTGCTGTACGGCATCAATTTTACATCTGGTCGCTATAGCACTTGATAGGTAATGGCACATAACGCAATAATTATATAGTTTGCCCAAATTGAAAATGGAAGCAATCTCCATAAAAAATAGTGAATCCGGTGCGTAACTTTTAACATGAGGTATAATTATTGTTTGATCTAAAGTATGTAGGACGATCTGTTTTTATAAGACTAGTTTTCTGTTACAGTTTACACAGAAAAAGACCACTGAGAAGTCGTTTAAAAATAGATATTCTCGATCATCATTACTATTGCTTTGTTATCTAATCGAAACTTCATGCACATACAATAAACATTTTCCGAACATTTCCCCAATCGCTATAATTGGTTATTGATACTAATGGAAAATGAATACAAAGCCAATTCCAAATTATTGTTTCTCCATTTCCCTTAATGGATCCTAAATCCCTGAGCTCATGATTTTGTATTTTGGACTGAATTTTACTTTATAATTAAAACACGTGAATCATTTCATAATTTTAAATTAAATTTAAATGCGTATATATTTTATGAAATATGAATTGTGCGTGTGATAAGAGAAATATGGGTGCTAGGCGCTAACTCAAGAGCTTTCACTTCTGTGACAGCTCTTTCTCACTTAGCTATTAATACATCATGCAACAACAACATAATATGTATGTCATAATAATTAGCTGACTAATGACAATGAAGCAATATGTAACATATTATTTTATCTCTGTAGATACTGGGCTGTGACAAACATAGACTACATACATGCGAGGACGGTGCGGCGGATAGGATACATGATCGCGTGTGTTTGGATCGCCAGCTTCCTAGTGTGCAT
>LQNK01000129.1:249287-280960 GCA_001586405.1 Phoebis sennae
CGGGTGGAAGGACCCCGACTGGAACCGCCGAGTCTCAGAAGACTTGCGCTGCGTTGTGAGCCAAGACGTCGGCTATCAAATATTTGCGACGATGTCGTCTTTCTATGTGCCAGTGCTAGTTATATTAATTTTGTACTGGAGAATATATCAGACGGCCAGAAAAAGAATACGACGGCGGCACGGAGCGACGGCAAGAGGTGGCGTGGGACCGCCGCCCGTCCCCGCTGGCGGGGCGCTCGTGGCGGCCGGTGGCAGCGGTGGTATCGCAGCAGCCGTCGTCGCAGTCATCGGTCGACCCTTGCCTACCATATCTGAGACCACCACGACGGGAATGACGACCGTTTCTTCCAATAACACTAGCCCAGAAAAACAATCATGCGCAAACGGGCTCGAGGCGGACCCCCCGACGACGGGGTACAGCGCAGTCGCCGCCGCCTATTATCCTACTTTAGTACGACGTAAACCAAAGGAAGCCGCAGACTCCAAGAGGGAAAGGAAAGCGGCAAAGACATTAGCAATAATCACTGGCGCGTTCGTAGCGTGCTGGCTTCCATTTTTCGTGTTAGCTATTTTAGTGCCGACGTGCGACTGCGAGGTGAGTCCGGTGCTGACGTCGCTGTCGCTGTGGCTGGGCTACTTCAACTCGACGCTGAACCCCGTGATATACACGGTGTTCAGCCCGGAGTTCCGGCACGCGTTCCAGCGGCTGCTGTGCGGCCGCCGGGTGCGGCGGCGCCGGCCCGCGCCCTAGCTAGCCGTGCGCTGGCTCCTAACGTGTCCCTACCCTCTAGAGCCCAGCCTTCGCCCCGACCCGACTGACCTCGTTAGCTCGATACATTATGTTGTCTTGTTACATTTTCAGAGATATATTTACACCCCGTTTATTTTTTGTACGTGATAAATGTGAATACTTATTTAGAAATAGATTAAAATACTTTTAAGTAATAATAAATATACATTATAGTTTATTCGAATACACATCCTATTGTCGTAAGATATTTTAATTACAATGTACAATAGTTTTTACTGTGATGCATAGAAGTTTTATATAATTATAATATTTTATGGTAGATTTACTTATACTGTAAAAAATCTACTACTTTCATCCTGAAAAGTTGCTACTAGTCATTTTATTTGAAATATAAATCATTGTTTAATTCGGATGTTGTTTTCTTATTCTCAGAATATCTTTAACTTTTCTCTTTAAAGATATTAACTAGATAAACCTATACCTACGCCACAAAATTTGCGAAACCTGAGCTCACTATTATTATAACTTATAAGTATATAAATTGACAAAGTTATCTACACCATAACGCTTTTAATAAAAACCAATTTCTGAGATTCAATTATGTGAAGGCAGACTTACCTTCTCTTCCGTCCCAAAACAAAGTGAATTAACTTGTTATTCTAAAAGACACATCTAATAGCATGTGACTTAAGATGCTCATATGGCGTCTTGTTGTTTAATGAAACGATATCGATTTATATAAATAAGGTTCCTTATTTTGGTTCACTTTAATTTTTCAATGAAGAAAATAATCAATTTAAAACGAGAATTTATCTCTACTGGGATATAAAGTCAACTTTTTTCTTAATTAAGAAATTATCATAATTTCTGTTTTGTAAATTAGAACCATGGACCTGATAATGCGTTGTCGAGAAAAGTTCTTAAATTTAGTCTGTAGAAAAAGTCCATGACTATCATGCTAACTGTTCCGCCCGGCTTTGCTACAGCGTTGTTGTATCGCCTTAAGCCTACCTCGATTAATGGTCTACCATTCTATCAACATTTTTTTTTCATATAGGACTTTTAGTTCCTCAGATTAACCCGTTCAAAGAAACAAAGTTTTCATTTTTATGGCATATTATGTACTATATATACTATTAACTAGAAACTATAGACTCGGACTATTGGAAAAAATTAAGGTTAAATTCCTACTACATGGATGCACATATACATTTTAAAGGAAACTGATTCGCAAACAAAACCATTTAGATGGCAGAAAAAGGTAAGTTTAAATGAAGGTAGGGTCTCTCGTCAACGTCTCTGCGGTCGGATTGATAACGTTTTAATTTTCCCTTCGCTCCTTTCGCATCCCTAATTAAACCTCCCCGCGTATCGCCTCAAATTCTTTATAGATTTGCGTCATATCGATCGTAAACCCGCAGATTGTCATCTAACGACGAAAGGTTCATATCTTTAATGACCCATTAAGGTCCGTACTTGTTCTTTATATGTCAGTCCGTAAAGCTTTATTGTTATTACGACGAAGATAAGTTCGCTTGCAATTCATTCTTATATCGCAAAATAAACGTCCTTTTTATTAGAATTTCTTTGTTGTATTTATAATTCAAAAAATGACTAAGAATACGAATTTACGCATTTCATTATTCAGGAAAATGAAAGATCTCTCATTTCGTAATTGTTCTCTTTTCGCTTCGATTTCATATAAAATATCACAATAATGTCGCCAGTTTAATCGAAGTCTATTGTGTAGAACTATGATTTTAACAACAAAGATATGATTAATGAATTTTATTATTGAAACAAATAACATTTACAAAATATTTTAGAACTATGAATACTACAACAAAGTTCTTCGTGTTTTTGCTTCATAACTCACTCACATTGTTAACCACTAATAGACCGCATAGTACCTTTCAAAACAAATCATATAATTCGCAAAAGAAGGCTCATAGCCATCTATATTATACATATATGTACTACGGTGAACCAGGGCTCCGCGGCGCATAGTATATAAATCCCCGATATATCTGTTAACAGAAAACAAACAATATTTTTGTCAAAAATCGTATTCTGGATTGTCCTGGTTCTTAAAAACGATTATTTTATTTTTACAAAGATTTGTACATTATGCAATGAATACTAATTTCAGATTGCTTTTATTTATGAGTGCTGAGCACACTTTAAAATATTTTATCATCCAGTTTTTTTTCTTATAATATTTGATGTACATATATGTATTATTGGAAAATCAATAGTATGTCTGTTCAATAAATAAATAAACATAGATATACTGTTTAGTAGCGTTATACAAATTTTAATGTCAAAGAAGTATTTCTTCATTTTCTGATAAATTACAGTTTTAATTAAAGAATATAGATTACTTCGCTACTATAATTCATAATTAACGATCAATGTAAATATTAAAACAAAAGCGTTAAACGCAAAACAATAAGGTGCCGATAACTCAAAACTTAAAATTAATTTATGTGCGGCTTTGTTTTGAAACTGACGTAATTCGAATATTTGGCCGCTTTCCAGGAAGATGCCTTCGTTTAGTATGAAGATATTTGAAGCCTCTTTAAATTTTTATACAATGTTCATTTAAAGAACTAATTACATCTACCCTTTACTGAACTCTGTTGTTAGGCAGATATGCCTTTTGATTTTGATGATGTTTTATATAATGATCAATTCGAAATTGTTAAGTTACAATGTTTTTTCGTAAGAGGTTGAATACTGAGTTACATTACCTAACATGGCAAATTATCTGTTAGGCAAATCATAAAAAAGGGCCAACCATAAAAATAAAACCCTATTTCAGTTACTTGCTCAGCGCTAGTTATAAAACAAAGTGTTCGTAAATATTAAGCTCCTTCAATGACAATACAAAAGTTTCGTTTGGAAATTAGCCAGGCTACGTGCTCAATCTTTTCGTAAACATTTTCATATCGATTGATACACGTGACTGATAGGGGGAAAACTGCTTTGTTCAGAAAACTTTTGTTGTTCTTTCTCGTACGTGACTCTATTAAAAGCGTTTACTTTTAATAAAAGCGTATATTGCGATGAAATTTGAATGTTGCGTATATTTCAGAAATAAATCAAACATTGTTAAACCTTATTGAATTCTAAGTGAGTTCAATACTCTTGTATTTGCCACGTAAAGTTTGTCTGGCAAATATTATAATGAAGAGATAATCAAAGATTTTATTTTATTAATATGCTGATGGAATATAATAACAATATCTTATGTCGCATAGAAAAACATTTAATTCAACTATTTATATGTTATGAGACAGGTTCATATAGTTCATATTCATAGATATTAAACATCAAATAGCTATTGATTTTTTTGTTTATTTCATTAAACCTAACCAAGGTTTAATTGATGGGGAAAAAGAAATCACATGTTCTTTCAAAAGGTTTTCCAATGCGCTGCTCATAATTTTTAGTTTTTACCCATCTCGTTTTTATAAATTATGTATTTGAGATTATGTATTATCAATATCAATTAATCTGATATAATATAGATTAATCTGAAATTATGGGGACAAAAAAAAATATTTTTTTAAATAACACGGTTATTTCTAGGTTATTCGTACTACACCTAATTTTAGAGAACCATTCACACGAAAGGTATAAATGTTCTACGAATGACTAATGAAAAACTAAGGGCCACTAATCCTTAGTATCAGTTGAATACGATAGCAACAGGTTAGCTAATGATTGATCGGTAATACTAGAACATAAATTTCATTAATCAGACGACCGCCAGGCTGTCGCGACTCGCGTCATGATGTCACTGGCTCGCTGATGACAGTGTAACGGCAGGAATTGCCATTTAATTAATGAACCCCTGCGAAATTATTGAAATCATTTGTTATAACTCATCAATACACTTCAATGTCGCGTCAAGTTAAAAATATCTTGAACGAGAAAATGGATTCCTTTATCTGAAATACTCAATCTTTTTTTGATTTTCCTATCAATGATTACGTTGTTTGTATGTTCATTTCCAGTGTTATATGAACTTTGATTTATTAATTTATTAACAACTGTTCCACGCGGCTTCGCTCCCGTAGCATTATGTTATATGTTATATGAAGCCTATGTTACTCTTGGATAGTGCAGCTTGCAAACGATGAAAAAAAATTAAAATCAGTTCAGTCATTTTACAAATAAACAAAGTTTTCCTGTTTATAATGTTATTATATTAGCGTAGACATAATACCGGCAAGCATCTACTTTGAGCAATGATATATTGCCAAACTTCAAAATATTGGGGAGCATTCTGGAATAGAAATGAGAGGAAGTAAGGCAGACTACATTTCTAAATACTTGGCAGGATGTTGATCTTCTTGAAGAGGTTGAAACTTCCCCAGGTCCGCCCCAAACCCCCGAAGCGTGAACCCCCAGGAAACATACATACACTTTGAATTTTTTGCAAACAAATATAAAGAAAATAAGTCTATTTAAACTTACTTACAAACAAATTAAGGATTTCATTTACAAGTTCAACTTTGCAAGGGATTTACGAAGATAAATTTTAAATGACATTTCAACAAACGGGACCTTCCCTCGGTTTGTATTGTGTTTTATTTCATAGCGGTGAATACTGGCCGTTATCCCAAGCACTTTAATTTGTGCAAGAAATATCTTTTACAACAATTTGAAAGAGAGCCTATATTTTTAAAACGTTGACAGCCTAATCTCATAATCTTGCGAGCGTAATATAAAAAGCTCCTGTCGCCTGCACTGGGAAATTGCGCTTGAATTGTTGAAATTTTCTTTTAAAATTATTAGTGCGTACTTTAAATTGAAGAATTTATTTTCTTACTACTTTTGTGAACTATAAATTGATATATTTAAAGTAAAACTATTCAAGAACAGAAACCTAGCAGAAATATAATGATTTCCCTTTATGCGAGAACGTGCCTAAGTCATATAATATCACGGTTCTATGTAAACAATCGTTCGTCTTTCTTTACACAAGTTGTGAGTTAACCTGCGATAGCTAAATAGGTACATTCAAGCTGAGGTGCCTGCTGTTTGCTGAACATTACAGCCATTAGTTAATGGACGAGTCGCCGGGTTAATGGTTGCGAAAGGTCTCACTTTGTAACTTACGAAAGGAATTGTTTCGCAGCCACTCTTGTTTAAATCAAGGAAGTTTGTTTTTATGAAACATTTCAGCATATATTTTGATTATGTAAAAGCACAAAGTTAAGAGTAGAGGTTGCACGTGCAAATGAATTTATGTAACAAAGATCTACCTAGAAATTTTATTAACAGAACAATGTGCTGCCTATGAATAAAAAGTCAAATGGATGAGGTACATGTATATTGTTCGTGTATATGTATAAACTTTTATCGTTCTATCTTACTATAGGAACTGCTAATATATTTTCCTTCTATTTTCTCATTAAGGTTCCGAAAATAACTGTAGTTAGGTGAGTAAAATGTATGTGAATAAAGTGCGTGTTCCCGCAAAGAGAACGTCTTTCAGTGTCGTTCAAAATATACCTTAATTATTAAAAAGTACGCTACGAAAACGTGTGGCTTTTACTCTACAATGAATATTGCGCTATTCAAGACACCTTAAACATAAACAACTTTAATGAAAATTTTGAGTTTCAGTTCTAAAATTAATCAAGACCTCCGGGCAACAAAACACAGCTCGGCTAACTTTGCGTTATGAACTGTAATCATTCATTTTCAAGCAAAGAATAAGTATTCAAATGAGGACTTCAAACTAATCTACATTTGCGCGCGACCCACAAAATGAAGCAATTTTACCTCAATTTTTCATTGTGGTTGTAATAAAATTCCGGTCTTTATTATTCCTTCGAACATATTATTACAATAACAATAACTTGTAAAATGTCCAGATAGTTTAAGTCTTGACACGAAATTTATTTTCAAAGAGAAATAAGATTAAATTATTTTTGATATCTTAATAAAATTTTATGACATATGTGTGCAATTATAAATAAAGCAAAAAAGATGTAAACTAAACGTAATGCATGAAATTAGGTACTATCGCGATATTACTATTTTCATTTACTGATGTTAATTTTTGTATTCTAATCATTATGATGTAGCAAAACTTTCTCAACAACTCGAAAATAATATTTGTGATGATCTTGAAAGTTGAGAGGACCGGGTAGAAAAATTGAAAGAAGCCTTAGGAAGCCATGCTAACGAGGTGGTCAAGATATGCGCTGCTCCTAACGATGTTCTTGTAATCTAAGGTTAAGTTTTTAAGTATGGCTACATTGTTCCGTTTTCATAAGATGCTTCAATTTTATAAGGTGATATCTACTATAACAGTTTCAAACATCGTCATAAACAAAATAATTTCGTTTATTTAATAGTTTAAGGACTTAAAATCTTCATTTAAATTTCAATAACGAAATTATTTTATTTATAATTCATTAACAACTTAATAATGTACATAATATTGAGCTAAAGGCTAAAATAAAACTTGCACAAGTAGACAATTAGTAGTCATCCCGATAATTCGTCAAGAACGAAACATACATATAAAATTACGATATGGGAGCTTTTCTTCTTTTTGAAATTTTCCTAGTGATAGTATGTTTACAAAAATCACACAAAATATCCTCTACTTCCTTTAATAGTTCAGTGGACTAGATACTACAAATAGATGATTGAATACTTACCGTATAAAGATCAATCACTAGTAACCTGAATCTCTAAAAGCACCCCCAGAGTGCAAAATAATATTATAAAATAAAACATTACCATTGAGCTAATCTATTGCTCATATACGTATAAAATGAAACCACTTGAATGCCTTTAAAAATAAATCTTGACCCATTTATTTTTACATATTAGAATTAGGTTAATGAAAGGAGAATATTTTTACGTAGTTACGAGGTTACTTCGCAGGAATTGAGAAATCCTGGATGACCAAAGACTCTTCACTACTTTTATCGTACCAAGTAATACCTTCCTATGTAGTTGAAATCGGATAGTGGCATTTATAAGGCGATTAAAATTAATTAAGTTCGGGCAAATAACTTAATTTCAGAACCTGCTCTTCTTCGAATTTAATTTCAGTTCCCAGTCAGTTTTTTTGGATAAAATAAATTTTAATTTTGTCATTTAAAACTGCCCTATTCCCAAGTATTATGAAATTTATACAGCACCAGGTGGAATTTTTACTTCATTTTTACAAATAATATTTTTTTTAATAAATTAGTGTAGCGAGCGCTGATAGATAAGGGTGTAACTCGCTGAGCCCCGGCTGATAAAGATGATACAGAAGTGGTCCCTGACCAGTCCTATGTTGAATGAAGGATGGTAGCGCGTTTAATATATTGCCCCCAGTGTTGGAGCTGACGCGAACATACTTTTTACTTACCCTCGTGAGAGCATGAAATTCAGAATGAAATTCTTGAAATTTATCTCTGAAACAATCGTGAAATCACGCCATCCTCCAACCTATCTATTCATCACAACTTGAATTATGCTACAGTGTTTAGATATATTATGCTTTATACTTATATTTTATAAATATTTTTAACCTTATTTTATTTTGTTGACTCTCATGCTTAACAATGAATTTCCTTCACATCGACTGAGCATTAAAATTGTTGATATTGATCTCATGTTGTGTAAAATAAAAAGGGTACAAAGGTTTTTAAAATATTTTACTCTTATGTTTCTTATCTAATACTTTGAAATTATCAAACTGATCAATAAAAATAAAAAAAGACATAATATACACAAGCGGAACCCCTGAAATAACTTGAGTGCCTTATTACTTAACCTACCTTGGTCCTTTGTGCTTCTTGAAACTTAAGTACCCATACCTATACCACGCTTATTACAATGTCAGTTCATATCATAGATTAAAATATGCATTAGTTTTCTAGTGTCTCAGAAACTAGAATGGAAACCGTTTCAACTTTTAACACTGAAAGGGGATTCTCCAATGAGGGTATTATCCAGTCTTTCAAAGCATTAGGCACGATTTAATTGACCCAATTAGTAACAAAAGCATCAGACATAAATATTAATTAGGGAGCTTACAATTACGCGCAAAAAAATTAAAGCGTACCTCAGTAATGTAATTATTACTTCAAATAAGGCTTGTTGTACATTCGGTATCCAGCCTTATCAGATGGATTTGGGTGGACATTAATTAAATAATTGCAGTCTCCCCTTAACGCTCGAAATACGTTATGTAAATTTACGTAAAATAGATACGATATCTGCAATTCAGTTAAACGGTCCTGAGTGACCCTTCTTTCAATTTAATGCGAAACTTTCACAAATTTAATTAGCTACTTTGAAGATTAAACAACTCTTTGTTTTAAACTGACTTTATAATACTCAGTTTTAACACCTCTTTTGCAGATCATAATAAGCCAACATATTAATCCATACTAATATTGGTGCTAAGAGGAAACATTTGTGTGTATGTTTTGGTATATTTTCACACAAAAACAAATGTACGGATTTTAAAAATTCTTTCACCATTAGCAAGCTACATCTTCACTGCGTGACATAAGCTACATGACATTATGTTACGCAACGTTGTGCTGAATAGCTAGGTAATCTTTAAAATGCATAAGATATTATTTACCTGTAGGGGTATTTGTATTTGTATTTATATGTTTATTTGCAGACTGCTGCAGCTATAAAGGCTTCATAAATAATTTATTGGTTTCGGTTCGGTATCGGGAAAATTTACCCATGCATTATAAAAGTACAAAAGACATAGTAGTAATAAAGTAATACTAAAACCTAAGGGGCGCAGTGTTTACACAACTAAACGCTATCTTCGGTTACCCACTTTCTACGTTATTTACGCTACAATTCAAAGTTTCTGCTTGGTAGACCGAATGCCCCGTCAAAGCACATTGCACTCTGTCACCCAAAGCGATCATACGGCGCTGAAAGGGACTCCTTCGTTCGCTGCAACAACACACACTTCAGCATTATTTGGATATAAATATATTTTTAAATTGCAAATTATGATAATATTATTTATTTTTCGTTGAAACTTGTACGTCAGAAATAAATATGTATTCAGGTACCTATATTAATTTAATGTATCACCGTTACTATTGGAAAATTCCAATACTAAAAGGTAAAATAAGGGATTAAAGATTGTTTGTAGAACAAACTTTACAAGAGGAAGGCAGGGTGGAACGCTCATGTGATATAAATAAATAAAAAAATATTTTTTAACTTTAGTTTTTGTTTGCCAGTACAAGAAAATAGAAGTCAATCCCATTTCCTAATCCTACATTCACTCGCTTCAATTGGTACGCCTAATTGGAATATTTATTATGCACAAGACACGACATTCTCTTTCTACTTCACCTACATTGAAGTGAGCCTGCGTTTTATAATTGAAACATATTTCAGAGTCAACTCCTCCCTTCTACTGAACAAGTTTCACCTCTAGACCTCGGCTTGTTCTTGAAACCTCATCAATATAAATATAAACACGTTAATCAATAAACCTATAGCGACTTTAGACTCCGAATCTAATGAATACAAACGCGTACAGAGTTCAGACCAATATTCGTCACAACTTATTATAATACTGTTGAATAAGACCGCGATGTTTTGGGAAAAGGTTTATACATATAAGCGCAGCAAGACATAAGCAACAACTTGGGTTATTTTTATTGTTATAGAGTTGGCAATTATTGATTATTCATGATACAATCTCCACAAATTTAGTGCCCTTGTGCAAGTTAATAAATTAAATCTTAGTTCAAATTTTAAAAAATTTAGATAGATAGTCAAACATACAATACCTGAGTCCTTTTACATTTTTTTCTTCCAGTATAAACAGTATATCATCATGGATCCGAATAATAGGTATATTTTTTATCAAGAAAAACGAAAGAATCCATAAGTTGGAATCATAAGTCCCATCACGTTCAGAATGAATGGCAGATTGTAGAGCCACCGAGGTAATATTAAGTTGATACTTTAGTCCCATTGATACACGATAGACGTGTACACAGTACTTATTTTTGATCATATTATTTATTTTGTAAATCCCTTCAAACAAAATTAACGACCTCAACCTTTATAATATATTCTTATTTCTTTGTACTTCGACCAAAACCTCTATTTATTGCAGAGGATGAAAGTTAAATTCATACATACGTACATGAAAATTCCATTTACGTGAATTTAGTATGGCGGCCACACAAAAGGTATTTTACGTGTTTGGTAAAAGTGTATTACTCCAATATTGATAAAAAGGTGGTGTGCTATTTTATTTTCCCATGTCTCTCATTGTTTAGGTGTTAAGGTAAATAAGCTATTCATAAATCTGAGTCCTTTGAGATATAACAACGGCAGCATTTCGCACGAATATTTTTTTTTAACAATAAAAATTCGCGCAGAATGAAACATTACGATATTTTGCTTAATTCTTTGACCGAAGAGAGAATCATGATGTAAGTTAGTTTTATATTATCTGTGGTAAGTGTTAGTAACTTGTAACTGTAATATCTGTAACATCAACTGTAACTTTATTGTTAGCTAATTTAGGCAACATACTCTACAAATTACGATTCGTTCAAGGAACCATCACACAAATGTCTTTTTCAGGCCATGTTCTTCTCGAAAGTTAACTATTCAAGTACGTGTCTTGAAAAGATGCCAACTTTATAATATATGGCAATAGCTACTGCTGTAAATTCTTAAAGTAACATTTTTTTTCTCTTCACCGTTGGAGGACTTTTTCAAATTGTCTTAATTGTTTATCAATAAAACTAGTAAGTCATTAAAAATGTATAATATTTTTAAAATATGTCATGATCCTACCATGTAATTGTTACAGTCTCCCGCTAATGACTTTAGTTCTCTATCGGATCTCCTAATTTCTGATTCCATCATTTAGTGAAACGCCGAGTATTACTCTTTGCACAGCACGCTGAGCGGTGGTGGGTATCAAATCAATCCAATGAATGTTTATTGTGTATAGAATACGAATTAAGATGTTATGGAGGTTTCTTGCTGGTATCTTCTCAGTAGAATCAACTTTCCGAAACCGGTGAAAGTTTCATAAATTGACTATTCAAACTACTTTGTATAAAGTTTTAGTTAATAAAATACATTTTATTTTAATTTGGATGAATGTATTAGTGACTAATGGATTATTAATATAAAATATCGTTCAAACCGACATTTAAATTATCTCCTCAACTCATACATTACATAATTTATAACCACCCTGTAGGTTATCTATGCGGTTTTTAGTTTCCCAACCATCAGCAATGCCTTACAATGATTTTATGACAGCGAAATGTTGTTTTGTTATTAATTGTATAAAACTGACATATAACAAAAAAGGGGAATATTATTCCTGTTCATCAAAGCAAACATGATAAGGATTACACTATCAATTTGACAAAGGATTCTTCCGCTAAGACAGGAAAATAATGGGGGCTATAGTTGAAGGAATTTTTCTTGAAGAGGAAATATTATTTTCGATTTCGTCCTAGTTATAAATATCGTGAGTGCATTTTGTATTTATTTTACATAGGAACAAATGCTTCTAGATCGTTATTTTTAAATTGCAACACTACCAACTAGAACTATTAAAGACTTAAAGTTGAATCTATCATAAGTGAGATGTTTATAGGTTTATCAAATAAAGTAAATTTTAACTTGTAAATCCTATCCCCGCTATTAGCGATCCATATATATGGAGCCGTTGGACAGCTCCATATATATGGAATTATTAAAGATACAAAATGGTAAATAAGCAGACGTATTTATCTTAAAACAAATAATGCATTTGTTAGTCACAATCTTACCATTCCAATTAATCATATTTATTATTAAACTAAAAAGTGACATCAAATGTAAAACTTTTGTCATTACTGGCGAATATTACGCCATTAAAATAAACGACACTATCGTTCTAAAAGTATCGTCTTTTGTAAAAGCTTAAATTAACCTTTTAATGTGAGTTTTGATAAATTGCAAACATACACTTGCTGTTGTAATGATAATGAATCGAAATTTGCATGAAAAAGGATAATTATGCAGTAACAATATTGTTCATGTTATTTTATATTACCAACTTTTTTGATTTAAAAATTTAACACCCTCTTTATGGTCTGGAACACAATGTATCTTTTTTGTAGGTGTATCATTTATACAAATTACAAGAAGCGTAGGGTTTTATCGAGACGAGATGCCAAATGATGAGGGTATGAAAATGTCAACGTCTTACAGTGATCTCGAATACAAGAAAGGTTTCAAAATGCGTATCATGTAGCGCACCCTCGTTAACACCGTGATGGATGGCGTTCTCCAGGCGTGCAAACGTCATTGTACGACCGGATCAGAAATTGCCCAATAACATGCTCATTTTGCTTGATCCTAAATTGTGTTATTGTATCCCGCGATCGACTTCGATAAATTGTCGCGTGTGAAATATGGATAAGAACCTCGGTTATGTTACACCCGCTTTGTCATCGATTCTTTCTTCATCGTGACGCTTGAAATATGTCGGGGTAAGGATATTTTTTTTAGCATGTTTTCGATGTATGAATAAGAAATGGTTCCTTCTGTCGAAGGCGGAGAAGTTTTTAATTACGTTTAACGAATTTCATGATGAAATTCTCGATTATACCTATATAGTCATACGTAAAAAAAGCAAAATGTAGAAGCTATATTTATAGCATTAATTCATAGGCATTATAAGTAACAGACGCTTGCCTTTAAAATATGTGATGCAGAATGGAATAATGAACCATTAATAGTGACCAATAATAAATCCAGCGCATAATACCCTAGATATCCATTAAGATTAACCATTAACGGGATTAATGTTTTATAAACCCTATGTTATACAAAGTTACTCAAGATTTGTTCAACAAAGCTAGTTTATCACTTTAAACTATACTAGTTCTCCGCCCGCGGCTTTGCTCGATGGATTCTCTATGCTTTTTTACTTTGGGGATTTTCGAATAATGTAATAAATTTTAAAAATTTATTACCACATTAGAACCGTGTATCTCGTCATATTTATAGACTTGATTCTATTTCATATTTATAGACCTGTGTAATGACACCTCATTTAATTATTTAATTTAGAATTTATATTTTATCCCCCGGTTACATGTATGGAAAGCTAATCCTATTTTATTTTCAAATGAAATTATGTCAAAAACTGCCTAGTCTTTTACGTGAATGACATACATGCAAACAGAGAAACAGAAAAGAACTCATAATAACTCTATAGAACATCTATGCAAAACAATTATTCATTCCAAAACTTTAGATATTATAACTATAGGTATTGAAAATACATTTATAAAATACACAAGTGTTTGATTATTTTAGGGCGTACAGCGTATGAATTCTTCAATACGTACCTAGATCTTTCTAATTCTGCATTTTATTGCTCTTTCGTTACTTTTCCACTCTCAACGTAATGTTTTAGTCACGGAAGGCTCATTTTTCATCTCACGAGTCGTTTCTTCCCTTCACAAAATCGTTAAAGCGTTTACATTTTATAGTTTACCCGAATTTTCCTCCTTGCTCAAAAACGACGTCGCGTCGTCGAAACAGCAATCAATGAACGAGCTTATGTTTATAATATCTAAGGCAAATAGAACATTATGAGAATATTTAAATTAGTCTATCACGGGTTTTACATTCATCTTTGAGTGAATTCTCTATGATTTGTTTAAAAAATAAAGACAAAAACGGTCGGTGTTTATTGCAATTGTAAACTATTATAAGACTAAGAGTTCTCAAAATAATAATGAAAACATTGTAATTGAATTTTAATTACTTATAGAAAGACAAATCAGCTGTTTAATGGTGGAAACGAAGGCCACGGCCACTATTGGAGTAATTTCTCTATCGGTTTTCCAGTATCGGACAAGGTGAGCTTTATATGGAAATAATTGCGATCCACACGCAACCTGTGCATTATGTATATCTTCCCCCTTATTCTGTAATGTGGGCTCTAAATATAGTTAGGGGTGTATAGGTTATGTACATTTTATAAAAATAAAGACTATTTCCTGCCTTATAAACATACAATGTTTGAAAATTAATTATACATTGGTTTTATGCAACAGTAGAAAAGGTAAACAATAAGTATTATGTTTGTAGCGTAACCTTATTTTATCATATAGTATCGTTGTAACTTTTGTATCTATTCTAAAACTATTTTAAATTCTATCTACATGCATTGTAGCGTCTAATCAAATAATTCAATTCATATTCACTAATACTTTATTGTTAATCTTACGACACACTAAATACGTATTTACAAATAAGAGGCTTAATACAAGAAATTCTATTAAGGAGCTTGGCCATTTCATTCCCTATTCATTGCTAATCTGTGCCGCTTGTCGCATGTCTCGTGATTATTGTGTGTCTCCCTTTATGGCTGCCGGAATAAACCTGCCATTATTTATGTAATTGTTTGTATTATTTGTGTCCAATAAATCTTATCAAACTCGTTACCCTAATACGTAAATATTTAAATTACATAATACATGTTCGTTACGTTGAGAAACGTTTATTACTAAAGATAGTACAAAATCTACTTCAATAATTCGTTATCAAATGAAATTCAATATGTATTTGTAACGTGGGGATAAAGACTCCAACAGAAGATTTTTTTACTTGTACATACTTCATAGCGATTGAATATATTAATACATTCAAAACATATCAAGGAACATACTAGGACGCCTAAAGAGGCTGTTTGTAAGCGTAAATAAAAAAAATCATAAATACAGTATTCATGTATTTATTAAGAGATTTAACGCGCTAATTTATTAGATTAATAAAGATGTAATGTACAATATCCAAATCTTTTACCGAAAATTTTCCAATACCAGTCCAGATGTTATCCAAACATAATACAATATTTATGAATCATTGACAGAATCGTTAAGCTCCAGTGCCATAATCTTTCAGGGTAATGTAAGTGAAGATCGATCATTCTCTAAATGTCAATAACGCTGATATCAGGGAATCAAATATCTTTTTCCAATAATAGAATTTTTGATGATATTACAGGTTATGATGACGCTTGATGAGATGTCTTCTGAAACATTTATTTATAGGTGTTTTTTGAGAGGTAAATATTATGTACATTCTTCAGTCTTACAAAGCCGCAAATAGTAATCGATACATCATTACGACATTCGTGCTCTCAGATTTTATTTTAAACATCTTATAAAAAATATTACATTAATGGCACTTTGATCCATGTAATTAAACCTTTAATGGCAAGTACCTCGATTTTTAAGTTTTATCTATTAGAATATATACTATTGTCAAATATGCGTGTACCAAATGCAACTTATCCATTAAAATACACTTTATTATTTGATAATAAAACTTAAGTAAAACATAAGTTGCTAACGTTAACATTTCCTTAGGAATATTGTCGTCCAAGATGGATCATAATTAAATAAAATTGACTACCAAAGTATCTATGAAAAAATAAATATGGATTAGATGATAACGTTTTTTACTTATCTATTTATAATATTCTATTTCATATATTTACACAATTATCTCCAAAAAATCATTCAAGAAGTATCTAGAGAGTATCTTATTAATTTTTTTCAAATAAGAGGGAAAATAAATTACAAATAAAGTGATCATTTTTGCGTGAAAATAAACAGGAAATATCAAAGCAATCTCTAGCAAACTGACGCCTTGGGTGAACCAATAAACTTGACGCCGTGTCGTATGGTGTCAATAAAGAAAAATCTTGAACAGCAGTTGTTGATACTTATACGTATCTACTTAAAATATTTTACTGTTGGAATTATTTTCTGTTTGGCTTCAATTTAAGTTATTATTTTTTCGATGACGGTGCTACAGCGACCACAAATTTTTTTAATCTTTTTGTTTACCTACATCAATGTACGCAATTGCAATAACCAAGAATTATTTTACTTCGCAGTAAAACGAATTAGACCACTTTGTTGCAATGACAATTCTTAAGCAATAACAACTCGCTGATCGATCGGTAATATGTATTATTATTGTATTATTGTTTTATTAGCGCTCGTTACTATAAAAAACACAACCGCAACCAATTTCTTACATAACTATTTATTTTGAATTTAGTAATTAGTATG
Source organism: Phoebis sennae (assembly GCA_001586405.1). Classification (NCBI taxonomy): domain Eukaryota; kingdom Metazoa; phylum Arthropoda; class Insecta; order Lepidoptera; family Pieridae; genus Phoebis; species Phoebis sennae. Next base: position 266,169 of record LQNK01000129.1, read on the forward strand.
CTTTTACGTGTACAAAAGGATTCGCCATGACTAATTTTTTATTGAATGACAATATTTAAGTGCATCTCGCGTGATATATTACATTTATCAATCAGTAATAGCTATGAAAAATCACATAAATCATTAATTTTGAGTTTAGACTCTAGTATAACCAGTTCTGGAGCACAATATAACAACAGGGTTTTGCATATAAATCATTTCGGTATAATTTCAGAAGTCATATCACGAGACGCATTTAATTAAAAATGTCACGTCCTACATAATTGGATGTTTCAACTTCGCGCTGAATTGAAGTAGACAATAGTCAAAAACGAGGCGTGAGACGCGATTTGCTGAGGCGTGTCATCTGCAATGCAAATTTATTAACTTTAGCTTGCAGCCGCCGTCGCGCGCCATGTGCCACGCGCGTTATGAGATCACTGTCATTTCACCACACTTGATTGAAGTTCAACTCACACACGCACAAGATGTACAATATTAATATTCTTGGTGAAAATTGCAAATATTGAACTCTAATATCTGTCATGCTCTTTGAAAATATTGAAGCTACAAGCAGTCTCGTACATTTCCCAAATAAAAGGTATATGAGAATAAAACAAAACTTATTCATGTATTATTTTTAATGACTGTTTATTACCTAACGATACAATGCTATTCATGCTATTCTTTCAGTAAAGATGCAATTTCATCATACAGGTTGTAACTCATAATACAAAGACGATATTGGCTTCTGGTCCTTTACACAAAAACTAAACAAGCATAAATGTCTCTTATGTAATATTTTGACGACACATGTTTACGTAAGAGTTAACATTTGCGAATGTTGGGTTATATGCATTCTCCCCTGACGCGGCGCGGGCTCACTGCGGGCCTTCAGCTTACAACGAAGCAGCTGAAGCGTGTTCTGCCAGAGACGGGTCTGCTCCTCGACTGCGCCCTGACGAGAACTTATAGCGCGTTGTTCCTGTACATACAAATTAATATACTATCACCACGTCCAAATACGTTTATTTTTAAAGAAAAACATACATATCTAATATATCAATATTTTTGTTATTCAAATAGTATACAAATTAAATTACGTGAATACCGTAACAATGATTATTAAAGTAAGTAACTTCATTAATTTGTGTTAAAAAAAGAAGTGTCGATTTCAACCTCCAATTTGGCGGGCACACAGTTATTTTGGAAAAACAATTTGGTCTAAATTCGTTTGTACATCTTTCATATCCAAATTAAAACTTGGTAACCGTGTTAAATTAGAAAGATGAAGGTAAATCTTCAATAAATACATTACAGCAGATATATTAAACAGATCGTAATCCGGCTGTGGAAGATTATTTCGAGTTTAGGCTTAGTTAATTTACTCAATAAATGGTTCCGTTTATTTGGAATTGTTCCCTTGTTTTGGTACATTAAAATGAGCTACAATCAATCTTAATAAGTTATTGCTTCATTAAAAACTTGTGGGTAAATGAAAATTAATTATTGTTGGATTTATAATTAAACGGATTGAATTATTTTTAACCTCCTTTAATGATATAATCGCGAATTATCTTTTTACCTTTCGGTTTCATGTATGAAGAGCCACCCAAAAATATATTTTTTACAAATAAAATATAGTCTTTAAATTGCGCCTAATATTGCTCTATCAGCATATTATGAAATTTGATCAAAATCGGCCCAGTGGTTGTTATGTGATTTTTTTTTGCAGAGCAGGCAAAGGAGCAAGTGGGTCACCTGATGTTAAGTGATCCCCACCGCCCCTGATTGACGCACATACACACAAATAATCAGAAAAAAAATCAAACCATGGTCTTGGCGTCCATGAAACATACATATTGCACATGCTATAAAACAAAAATATAATAATTATATCATATAAATATATATTGCTATAAAAATAAAACCTACTTCCTCCAAATGTCGGACAATTTCTTCCAAATCAAATATTTTTTTCTTCAAAGTCTCCATCTTTGATGGCTTTCGCGGGGACTGCATTGAATTTTTCATTTCAAACATCACAACTTCCTGCAAACTTTCTGCCTTTGTAATCTTTTGCCTCAAGTTTTTCCATTCATCCTCCTTACTATTCAGTTGGTCTGTCAATTCCTTAACTAGATTCTTTAAGGGTTCCATTTGGGAAGATATGTTTATAGATGTAGCTTCGTACACCCGTTTTTTCTGCTCATACATTTGCTGAATCGATTGAAATTCTTGCTTAATGGGTTTTATTTTATCGGCCAGCGGCTGTAGTTCTTGTCGTACTTGTGACAGTTTTTGGGCTGTTTGGGCCACAAGCTAAACAAACAAAGAAATTGTACGTTATATGTTATGATGATTGTTATTCATTATTATTGTTATGGAGGGTTTGATCAACTTATTTTTTTTTATAAATTGGTTTAACCACGCGTAGAAATATAAAATACATACCTGAGATAAGTCGTGAAATGATTTTTTTGTCAAATCGGATGCTTCTAAAGAGACCTTTTCATTTTCTTCTTCTTCATCGATTTTCATTTTTTTATTATTTAGCAAAGCCATTTCCACGGTAGGATCTGATGTACTAAGAATTTGCAGCGTTCTTGTCAAAATACCAGCTTCGACCTTAGATAAATAGAAAAAAGTTATAATATAATTAGAAAATAGGTAGAAAAAATTACAATACAATAATTAGAAAAAAGTTGTTACACAGTCACAGTAAAAACATGAAAAATAACTAGGCCATACCTTAAATGTTGATAGATTTGCTCGTTGCCTTTTATATACCGAGCTTTTAGTGCGTAAGGAATTTACATATTTCTTCAATTCTTCGCCTCTCAAGACCATATCGCCTAGCTGTTGTTTTACCTATTCGTAAATAATAAAAATAATGTTTTAGTTTGCCTATACTACCTACTCAATTAGTAAAACATAACTTATTATAAATTCATACTGATGCACTGAGCATTACGTACATACGTCATTAAAATATCCAACCTTATTTTATACTCAAATACTTTTCATTATTGAAATTACGTTCTGACAATCAAAGGGATTGGTCCCTCCGAGTAAAAGTTAGTGACCGATTTCACGAAATGAGAAAACACTTCTATCGATTCTCCATGTTTAGGGCTTTTCGAAGGTATGGGTGCTATTTATAAATCAGAAATTACAAAAAGGTTATAATTTTCCTACATGATAATTAAACAAATTACCGAAGTTAAAAGTAGATTAATAAACATAAATATTTCCTAAAATCTAAACCATACGGCTCAATCCATGTCTTTAAAGTAAAGTATAAATTTGTTCATCTAAAGTCTTAGGTAGTGAACAAATTTTATGATCCCTCGAATGCACGTGCAAAGTAGCCTATCAGCTAAATGTTGTCGTAAATCGTGCACTCTACGGTTTACGCGTACCGGCATTAATACTACTCTTTTAAATTAAAATATAGACTATAATACTCACTAATAAAGAAAGCTTGTGAAACAGTTACAATAGTTTTTGAACTTATGCACTGGAAATGCAGAGTGGCCACCCCATTTGGGTCTGCTCCATTGCACAGTCGTGACTCGTGATGTGTGTATTTTAATTTATGTCGTGCTGTGCATTGTTGCAGAGTTGAATATATTATTTTTGTCTTTGTCTTGTTTGTCTTAAATATTCCTTGAATTATATTTATTAGTTTACATAAGGTAAATGTATCTAACTAATACACATTTATTGGTTCATAGATTAACCTTCATTAAATTGTTAAAGAATAAATTTATTTTAGACTGCTCCCACGTAAATCCCACGAGAATAGTTTTCCTTTACCGTACCTAACTACTACACATACCTATGCAAAATTTCAAGAAGATTGATCGAGTTGACAAACAAAGTTACTTTCGAATTTATAATATTAATTTGGATTCAAGTAAGCTAGTTTGGTATAGAAACGCACAATGTTAGCTTCTTGCACATGAAAGATGAAAGTCGAGACCTAAATGGATGGGTTCGAGCCAAATAGGACACCGCCCTATTTAAAATGATGTCGTTGGCAGAACGTCTCAATGGGTTATTGTTGCCATAATAGCTACTTAACAACACACTCGATTATAATAATAATTTTAATCATACATTCAACAAATATTCCACATAATACCGGATGAGTGGAATGAGGCAACAAAGTAAAATTATGCATACATTTAGGTTCTACAATACTCAATACCGCACACGGAACGAAAATTTCGAAGCGTAACTATGTAGTTCAAAATACTTGAGATTGTAGGTCAGCTAAGGTGGCCTCGTGTTCCTTCAGTGTAGCTGCGAGTTCGTGTACGTGAGATGCACTGGATTCCTTATTACGGCGGATCACAGACGCTTGTTGACGAAATGGGGCGAGCTTATCTTCCTGCGAGCCAGACGTAGCGAGGCGCTGCTGCACTAAGAGCTCGATTTCCCCGTTTACTTTGGATATCTAAAATATGAATTTATGTAAACTAAAATAAATGGCACCATTTTTCTGTATATTTAAATCTTCCCACCCTTCACACGTACGTATATATGTTGCCTTCCTCTTAAATCACTATCTGTGTATAGATATAGCAACGTCATTTTATACTATTTACTGAGAGCGATAATTCAAAAATTTGTTATCAATTCGTCTGAAATCCCATCGAATGAAAGTAGTTATAAAGTAATAATATTTTATTTATTTTAATGATATTCTATTTCGCTCGGCGAGGGGAGGCTTTGGAACCCAGACGGGCGGAGCGGACCGGGTGTGCGAGGGCGGCCGCGGCGACGACTCATCTAAATTCGAATATTTACTCCTTATTCACTTTAAAAATAACATAAAATTCTGTTTATATTTCGATATTAAAATAACTTACCTTATCTTGTAGCACATTCAAGTCGTTACGAGTCGGATGTTGCTCCGTGGCAACAGTTTGCATAATATTTAGCTCTTTCTGTAAATTACTGGTTTCTTGGGGTAACTTTTCTTTAACGAGATATCTGTTCAGCTGAAAAGTTAAAATATAGAAATACAATCAGTAGGCAAAACCATTATCGCTTTATCGGTCGGTAAATATTTATAGAGGCATTACTTGGATTTCTTCCTGTAAATGTTTAATAACATCGTTAGCAGTTCTGGGAGCGGCGCTCTGGCCATGAATAACGTTCAAGTACCGTTTCAGTTGCTCCGATGCTGTTTTGAGTTGCGTTTGTTGAGCCTCATACTGAAAAATAATTTTTCATTCAGACATTATCTTGTAATTTGATGCGTCAACCGTCCTAAAATAACGCATCAATCACTCTGTGGACTCGGCTTTATTTTAAAGGCTTTCAATAAATTAAGTATATATAATATGAAGTGCGAACAAGCCTGTCGCCAGTATAGATTGATTACGATGACATACGACCTTAATGGATTATTTATAATATTTTTTAGAGGATGATGATCATAAACATAATTCAAAAAAAAATATATAAGCTTGTGTTCCTGATATTCACATTAACTAACCTTTATTGCAGAAGTCGGTTGATTTATTTCAGTGATACAGTGGTAGGGAGAAAACATAATGTTAATATTAACAAATTAGTCTTTTGTTTTAAATTGTATACATTTTTTTATATGTAACAAAAATATTCAATTCCAAATTAATTTTAATAATAAAATCAAAGTTGCGTATAGAGCCGATTTCGCGGGATTAACGATTGACACTAGTGTACGAGTGTCAATCGTTAAATCTATTTAAAACTCAGACTTAAAACTGTTTTATGTTTCTTATTAATTTTATGATAATGAACAATGAATCCAAAAAGTATATTTTTTACCACAAAATAATGGCTTTACTAATAATATAGTTCCAAAAGTTCATTGGTATCTTACTTGTGCCTCTAATTCCTTGGCGCGTTCTTGTTGCAACCTCAAAAGTTTACTTTCGTGTAAAAGATCTTCTTTATTGTTGACGTCTGTCAGATGCACTTGAACATTTTCCAATCTTTTTATCACTGAAATGCAGGCATACGTCAAGATCTTAGTAAATATTCTTCGCACAAAGTAAGATATCGATTTCATGGAAACGTGAGGTTCTGCATAATGTGCAGACAAAATTGTCACACATATTAGTATATGTATGACAATAAAACTACAAATATATGCTGTATTATAAATAAAATGAAATAATGTGTTGCTTAGCGCAAATCTTGAGGACAGGGAAGAAACATTCTTATGGGAAGAAAAAACGAAAAATGTATTTGTTTGTTTAAACGCACTAAATTTCGAAACTATACGGATACATTGAACACTATCTACACTAATACGCGGGTAAAACCGCGAGGCACGGCTAGTAATAAAAAATTACAAAATTTTATTGTAAAAAAATCATTACTCTACTCTTTTTGTCTAGCAAAAAACCTGAAACATACAAGGGTTTACCGCGTCGAATATTTAAGAGGCTTCGAATATCCCATCCCATGAGAATCTGGCACCTTTAACCGAGATTAAATCACGTAGCCTGCGTAAACAAAACTACGAACGGTGCCGTTGCTACGTTATACGTACCTACCTACGTACAAATAAACCATACCTAGCCAATTCTGCGTAGATAAAAATTATTCGGCACTTATTTATTTTATTTGTAACCTTAGTTTAATATCATATTACTTTTTAATCTTCTAAATTTTATTAGACTTTACATTACGTAACCATAAGTAATATTCTATATCAAACGACTTAACTCCAATTAAATTCTTTAACAATAATAATAAATTACCGATATCTCGCTCTACAGCCATCTCTTTGATGTCATTTATAATTTCTGCAGCACTCTCCTTTTGTAGCAGACGAGTCCTTTTATGTACATCTTTAAATTCGTCGATAAGATTGTGATACGATTCCAATAAATCCTGAATGGCGTTGTTCCGTGCTACATCCGGAGGAATCTCGGGTACCTTTAAATATCTACAAGACACAATTTCAGGAGTAAATGGTATTCAAGTGTTTAAATCTATACTAATATTATAAAGGCAAGAATTGTTTGTTTGTATTGAATAAGCACCGAAACTACAGGACTGATTTGGATGAAATTTTGTACAGAAATTATTTGAAAACCCAGGAATAACATAGGATAGTTTTTATTCCGAAAATCTTACGGGAACGGGATATATGCGCGGGTGTAACCTCCGCGGCTTAGCTAATTAGTAATACATTATTAAAATAGAAATATATAATAAACGGCTAATATAACGCGCTAAATTAATATCTATTAGTTTAACTGTCATTTTTAAATATTATTCTCAAGTAAGTGATGTGAGTATGTGACCTTTTATAAAACTACATGAAAACAAGGATTCGCTCGCGTGAAATGTGACTCATACACATCTAGGTGTAAAATATAGATACATATTTCTATAGTCATCGGTCCTCAAAGAATATTAAAGGTATAATTCCTTATCTTATTTTATTTATATTAATTTTAAATCTTAATTCAGTTTATTCGCTCTTCCTTACACATGTATTTGTTCTCAATTTTATTAAGCGCATTGATCCTTTGCAAACGTATTATTTATCCGTCTTAGAATATATCTCCTATTCCAATCTTCTTACACTTAATAGGTTATTTTAATGGGTTTTAGGTACGTTTAATGTTGATGAAGCACTTCCGAGTGTTTATTTTCACAGCTTAGTATAAACATCCAAGACGGTGTTACCTCAATTAATTTCCGCAACAATAAAACATTAGACAGAAGGGAATAAACTTCTGCGGAAAGCTAACAAACTTTCCCACACGTACCCCTCTCGCGTTAAAACTCCCTAATTGAAATTAACGAGCGCAAAAATAAAGTCGCATAGACTAGACGTCCACATGTCGACATCGTACGCGTCGGATTCTTTAGTTGTGAAGAAAATATCATCCGTACGATGCGGGGCTGTGGACACACTTGTGTGTCAACGTTCTATATAAAGAATATTAAGATCGGTCAAATACGATACGTCCGATGCGGATACGGATATGTGGACGCGTAGCACAACGGTAGACACACCGTGACACAACTTACGTTGAAAACAAAGCTATGTATGTTGCGTATCACGGTGATTATTGAAGATAGTTAAAAATATTTCAGATGAAAATAATTATTACAATAAAAATTATTTTGTCAACGGCTCAAATATTTACATAAAGAAAAATAGAAAGTCATTTTGAAATAGCCCTCAATATTTTTACAGAATGTTCAGTACATGTATCTAAATTCTAAACGCTTAAAAAAGATCTTATGAGCCTTTTAACATTGACTGCCTTACTTATGATAAATGATATTCAATAAATTTTTCATTATAATTTTCAAACCCTATTATTATTTTTACATGTTTCCTGAATGTCCTGTTAAATATTGAAGGCTACCTCGAAATTACCCTACTTAACTAATAATTTATATTTATTAATTTAACTATAACTCATGAGTACTCAGGTACGTAATAGTCTCTTACTTTGCAAGATATGCAGTATTCTTCACTTGTTCTTTGTTTGACAAGAGCCACTGCAACACATGATGAATAGTCTTAGCATCTCCTGCGAGGAGTTGAGATCTAAACACCGCCGGGTCTACAGCAGGGGGTGGTCGATACTTTACGTTACTTAACATTTCCAGCAACCTTACAGATACGATATCAGTCTCTTCAATGGATATATCCAACTATAAAAAGGTGCAAAATACAGAGTAATAAATACATGTTAAAACATTTAAAAAAATATTATTGAATTAACGCAACTCCATCTAGGCTCAAACTGAGCAAACCTAGTAGGAACTATGGTAACTAGACAATAAACATGGGGTGTGTTGCTGGGGTGTGGTAATTTCATCGGTGCCAGATTAGCTGAACCGTGCAATGCTCGGCTCCCAATCTCTTATTGCTAAAGATGTAACAGCAGCAGAATTGCTCTGCCGCCCCTTACGACACCCTTGGCACCATGGCCATGGGTAGAATTGGGGTGGCGCCACAAAGGGTAAAGGGAAGTAGGAAACAACAGGTAATTTTATTTACTTAAGAACAATGGAATGTACCTTTTCACCAGCATTAAAGTACACCAATAGATCTACAAGCAACTGCAACAACTGTTTCTCATCTAATGCATCGAACTTAATCAAGTCATAATTCCTTTTTAAAGTTGTGTTAATTTCTTTCACTATGTACTTCATTTGTTCCGTCATTTTTCTATTTGTTTCCTCGAAACTAGAAGTATTCAGTTATTAACGATATAATTTAATATTTAAAGAAAAATGTTTGTAACCAAAGTTTGTAACTTCGGTAACTATAGCAACAGAAATGTTACCATGTACTTATATGCTCTTTGGTTACCATGATTTATAAATTGTACAAAATTATAATAACTCATGAAAAACAAACTTTTTTTTATTTATGCCAAGTATTTCCATTTTTATTATAATATTGATTTGATAACCGATGTGCAAGCTCAATTTTTAGACTTTAATTTATGTGACATGCACCATATTACCTTTTCATATAAAATTCCATTCTCTATGACAATTAGGTTATGGTGTATGGGAAGAGAATGAGACTAGAACTAACTATAATAACTAACAAAATACTATAATTTTTACTTTTAATTGAGAAGAAAGCCATCAGTACTAAGTATACTACAAATTTCAGTAAGTCCAATAGTATTTTGATTCTTCTTAGTTATAAATATTTTAAAAACACACATACGTCTTTTTTATACTTCAATACGAACTTCACTGGATGTGCATTGATAGCAATAAAAAATCAAATTAAGTTGGAATAATTTATATTTCTATTATGATACAATCATAGACATATCATATCGTCTGCTTACTATTAAAAAGTAATAAATGCAGTTTGTGTCAATTCGAGTAAATCGCTTTTTAAAGTTTATGTTATAATTTGACCTAATAGAAACTCTTTGATTAAAAGACTATTAAAGCAAAATGATGTGCTAACTATCCTACTTTTTAAATATACTCATATATAATATCGGTTACGCATAGTAACTGTATAAAATTTAATTTACATCAAAAGGGTTAACTTATCACTTTTTACCTGAATTTAAAAAACACTCTGTTTCTCCAGAATCTATTGATTTCAAAAGCGTATTTCAAGTTTTTGTAATAATTTATTATATTTTACACCAATTACGGGTGGGAATTATTTCTTTTTAACAAAATTTCGCAAGATATTGATATGTTTGCTACATTTAACCTGTTTTACCTGTACTGTTTTAGTGCAAGTATGTGACTTATTAGGGTATAAATTCAACTACAAATAGATTAATTTAATAATTAGATAATACATACTATTAATTAGTTTTTACATAGGTAAGCTATAAAACGAAAAAAATGAAACATTTTTTTTAATCAATCAACCTAATTAATTATTGTGGCAATCAAACTTCGAATATAGACGAAAATCAAACTTTAATTTTAATAGATTTTTAATTAGAGAATTACATAACATAATAATATTGAATGTTATTCTTCTGACAACTCCTCGTCTACCGCAGGTTCAGGTAAACGACCTTCGATGGTTCGTGTAATAGATACATTTAAAATAACATTTTTTGTCCCCACCCATTCGAACCCGAGACCCCTCGATCTGTAGTCAAAGATGCAACCACTAGCTTACTCCTCTTGTCAATATCCTCGTGAAGCCCCAAATCATTTCGCTTTCGGATAGCGTCATTCACAACAGTGGGAGAAATTGCTAGCGTGTGACAAAAGAATTTCTGACATACTTGCTTCTTCTTCTCATTGTAAAAAAAGAAACATCTTTTTGTGAATTCACGTTGTTTCTTTGGTCCACGAATAGCAAGAACTCTTCTTTCTTCGTTAGAGATTATACTACATGTATAGATACATTTTTCACAGTTAATCTCTTTTGGTATTTCAGCATTCCAGTCTTTTTTCTTTGTAGAATATGGTAAACCTTGAGATCGCTTGTTTTTCGCAATATTTACTTTCCAGTTTTCAGGTTCTGGTTTCATCCAACGTTTAGAGCTCCCACAGAGATATTACAACTTGATGTGCATCAGATAATGGCAACAATGGTGGATTTATAATATAGCCGTCATTTAGTTGAACTTCAATGTCAAAATTGCCTTCGCCACAAAGTTGCACAAAATGTTTATCGCTGTCCTTGTTATTAACCCATTGATTTCCAAATAAATCTTCTGGCGTTATTAGAGAGTCTGGATCGGGGTAAAGGGAACTTCGGGGCAATAAGTGGGACCTTTATCGGAGTCATCATTCACATCTAGAATTACTTAAAACCGAAGATGTGTTTAACGCTAGGCTATTAGCCTTTGAGGTGAAGGGCCCGGCTTTTCAAAATCATGTAAAAAAGCTAAATAAGAATGTATTATTTATGATCTTCATAAAAACATATTATAAAATCACAACCAGATTTTCATCATTCAGTAACAATCGAGAGAAATTGAGTAGCATGAAAACTAGGTAATTACTACAGTTATCATTTACATCAAAATCAACAAAATTCTTGACTTAAATTTTTGCAATAACTAAACTCTAGCAACATAATATTATCTTGAAAATAATAAAATGAACATACAAGCAAACATTCCTTATTTGAATCGTAAAAAAAAAAAAAGCTACCCACATAAACTCAAAATTTACAATTAATGCAGTTTAAATCACTTGCCTTCAAGTATTTTAGTCGTATTTAGACATAGACACTAATCTTTTCGCTTTGGATTCCATATTTAACACAAAAGACCGCTTCTTACCAAAATATTCAAATATTTATGAATTTATTTTTATCCGAAACACGTGTAGCACGCGCGTACGCAATGTCATAACCGCCATTAAGTGCTCTCGGTCTTACCGGTAAAAAAGCATATATGACATTTATTTCTTTTTTACTGTAGAGAAATATACCAAACCAAGCAGAAGTATGTGACTAGTAAAATTGAATAAATAACTTTAATTCGATTACGTTGTTAAACCATTACATTAATATCATAATAAATGCGTTTACTACTTTTACTCAGAATAATTGTTCCTTTCTACTATTTAAATCATAAAATGTAAAAAAACTATAACCGTATTTATTGTTTTCAAACTGTTAAACCAAATCGTATTTGAGGCATAAGATTATTTATTATCTTATACTAGTATATTTTTTTCAAAATGTGAGTAGTTATCACATTTTCAAATTCATTATCTCTGCAACTATTGGACATAGCATTTATTCGGTTTTACCAGTGGATAGCGCATAAAAAAATACATTTAACAACACTTTTAACTCGATTTAGTAAAAAAATGCATTTATCTGGTTTTACCAGTAAGCAGACGATATTATTGTAATCGTCAAATCTCAACAAGTTACGTTTACTGTACACTTTGTGCCTTACACTTCAGTAAGTAGATCGTTACAACTGCCAATGTTACCGAACAATTCGTCTCACAGCCTTATTGACTACATTCAATCTTCCTAGATGATCAGTTTGAAGGAGAAACGCAAGAAACACTAACCTATTTAAGTCTTCTACGAGGTTATAAAATTATACTAAAGGCCTATTTCACAATGTCTTGGTGTTATCTATTCTTTACCAAATAATACATAGTTTACAATTGTCAAATTTATACAAATTTTAATTTTACACGTGGAGAAATATTATATAAATTGTGCTGAGCTTCATATAAAATTTTCTACATACTAGTTTTAAAGCGAATTGGTTTTCGAAAGTGATAAAATTCAATCCCATCAAGATAAATATTATATAATAAAATATTATATAATATAAATATTATACAAGTATAAATACTAAACTCAATTATCTACCACAAGGACATTGTGAAATAGATCCTAAGCGTGCATGTGGATGACGTAATCAAAACACATGACGCAATATCACTGCCTATAGACCCTACTTAGCACCAATGAGGAGAGAAGTTAACTTTGTCAATGTCACGACAATTACAGAAAATGTAGCTAAAAAAGATAAAATTAGCACAAAAATGTAGTCACATAATGCAATGTTCACAAACTATAATACAGTTTAATATCTGAAACTATGAATAATACGAGCAATTGCTAAGTTATACTTAATTCACAATTATAAATTATTTGTGGATATGCATATTTATTTACTTACACTATTTTCATGTCCGTGAACACGATATAAGTACTTCAAATCCTCATTATAAAATAAACAATTAGTAAATAAATAATTAAGCTAATAGCGTATTAATTACAAATAACTAGAGACGATTGTGTACGAACGAAATGTAATCGTGTTTTCGTGATGCGCTTCGAATAAATTCACTTCTACTTACAACTATGGCATGCACCATCTTACAAATATTAGACCCTGAGTTGACAAAATAAGCACGCCGTAATAAAAAATAAACGATTTATCGAACCATGATTTAATAGTCATATAATACCGATTAGAAAAACTTATAAAATTATTTAATAAACCAAATATGAAATTTATTGAAAATACTAAATTACCGTTTGGATCTTTACTAACACAATAATTTGTACTCTTCTAAATTAATGAAAATTATATATATATAATATATAATAATATTATTACTTGATCAAGTTAAGTATGTGTGAATAATAATAATTAGTGTTGAATAATAACTACCCCCTCGAATCGATTTATTTACTGATAATCATATTACCATAATTAGCTACAACCTTTTTAATTAATAAACATGTCGACATTAATGATTCATGTGACTTTTATGAACCGAATAAAATAATAAATTTTCGTTTGGCGTTTCCTATAATACACGCTTGGTCCTCGCAATTTTTCTCTCTTGACATATAAACTTTAATCCTAATTTCACTTTTTGTTAGGAATGTTGTAAGAGAGAATTAGGAAATGCAATCGAAGACCAACTTTAAGCTAATAATTATCATTGGCGCGATCATAGCCGAAAATTCGTAATATAAATTAAATTTTGATGTCAACATAATAAATGCAAAAACATAAACGAAAACGTACTAAAACGAACAACGTCAAAATACTATAAAATCAAAATTCTCACAAATATAAACGAACATAATTATACAAAACATAAAAATCATCCTCGACGATGACACATAATCCGACATCTACATGATACATCTAATAATAAGGTACCTCATATAAAATATCACTACAATCTAAATCCTACGTCTAAATCACAAGATGAACGAAACGAAAATACAAGGCTAGACGCTGTGCGCGGCAACAACGCTATCGCTTCAGATGACGCGGCTCTCTTTGATTCGTATCGAGCGGCGGCCGAGCGATGTGGCGCTAACGAGAACAGAAGACCGAACGAGCGCGCGTCGCTCTCACAGTAGACCGCCCTTCCGGCCGAACAGGAAGGTACTGAGAGTGCCGAGCGGGGACGAGCTGACCGGCTGACTGACGGTGGTGGTGGGTGTGGCGCCCACCGTTCCTAAATCTGTTCTGGGTCTAGGAGCTCGGGGGCCTCGCGTTCGCCTGCCGATCGTGTTGGTGTTGGATGCGCTGGGAGTGTCCAGGGCGCCTTGTCCGGGATGCGCGGGAACACCGAGCGGCGCGTCTGCGATGTCCGTCCTGTCAGCCGGTTGGGCGGCGGGCGATCGAAGAGTTCTCTTGAGACACGTCAGCTGTTCCATGGGGCTGCGATGAACGAGGCCCGTGTATAGAGACCCGGGGGTTTGCAGGGCGAGGGGCGCGGGGGAACCGTCCGACGAAGGAGATGTGAGGTATCGCCGTCGAAGGATGGAAGTTCCGCTTGCGATGAGGGCGTGCAGGGACGGAGGGGCATCGCCGGGCCGGGGGGTC
>LQNK01000129.1:280977-358184 GCA_001586405.1 Phoebis sennae
GAGCCGAGAAGGGGACTGTTAGCGGGGGTGGCGGTAGGAGTGAAGTGCGGCCGAGATGGAGGGATGCAGAGGGACTCTCGTCTCGAGTGGACGGGCGAGACTGCCGCGGACGATCTTCTGGATGTGAGGCGGGAGCTCCAGGCGCTGCCGAGCACGCTGCTGGAGAGGCTGCTCATGCCGCTGCTGCACACGCTGCTCACGCTGCTACCTACGAGGCTGCCATCGTTTGGATGTAACACGGTGCTGTTGCGGAAATAAATAAGCCTCGTGAACAAGCAATCTATGTGGTTAAATACTAGCGTGGATATAGTATGGTCGCAAGCGCGTTAAGATGAGCGCCAAACGTTTCTAAATATATTACGTATGAATTAACTTCTTTATCTTTCAAGCATTCTACAATTTACACTTTATTTTTTTTAATTAACATTGAAGGCTCAGAAAATGTAATATACAAGTTTGAACATCTTTAGTAAAAAATTAAATAAATTTAGAAGCTTTAAGGAAGTCAGCTTAGGAAGCTATATAATTAGAATTATCTTGATAATTATTACCTATTAGTAAATGTGTAAATATGACTGGAGTGTGGAAGCCTCAAAATATCATCGTCCTCCTCCACGTCAGATAGTCGGTACATTCGCAAACCGAGCGCTTGTGCCGATCTGGACCCGCGCACACCTACACCTTCTTGTTCTTCTAGTAAACCTGGAAAAATATTAATATATAAATTATCATATGAATAATTTCTTGACCTTTTTAAAAATAATGTATAATTAAATGCTTATCAATTGTTTATTGACTTTTGTTTCTCTAATTCCTTTTTTTTTCGCTTGTTGTAAAGAGTGGAGGCCTGGTGACCTATAGAACAGGTATTTAGTTGCCTTGCTGTATACTTTTTAATAACTGTGAGATAAATAAAATACTTTTTATTTATTTTTTGTTATATTTCTTTTTATACGATTATAAATAGCATTGTCATTTAAGCATGTATCTTAGCGTGATCGCTAAAGGCTCACGATGCCGTTTCTGGCCGCACCCATTGCGGCGCGCTGTTTCATTTCTAAACTCACGAGACCGCAACCATAGTGAGATCCGAGTGTTAGGTTCCGTGTCGCGCTCTGACTAATAATACCAGTTACCTGACATGGTGGGCTTAGCGAGCTGCGCCCAAGTGTGCAGGGTGAGCGAGCCCTCCATCGGCTTGACGATCTGCAGCTTGTGCGGCGCGCGGAACCGGGCCGCGCCGCCCGCCACGCCCGCGCCCCACACCGCACTCTCTTCACTTATATCGCGTTCTGTGAAAGAGTTATAAATTAATATACTAGTTTATTTGGAATCAATTATTAATATAGCGTATTTCTTAAAAACGTATCTAAATAGGTGATTATCATCCTATCCGAAAAAGATTAAAATGCTGAATCGTAAATGTTAAAAATACTCCATATTAGGACATAGGATAATATTCTGCTTGTCCTTTTATTAAGGCTTCCATGTCATAGATTGCTTTAGCGAGCATAATCGGCACTATCGATGTAAATTACATTCATAATGCCATAAGCTGTATTTATCAATATGATGAATTTGTATGTTTTCAATTAATGTTCTTGTATGGTGTTGAATTAAAAGGAACGCATATTGTAGTAATTGAACAGTCAGTACCAGTGTGCCTGCGATGTCTAAGCACATGCGAGGCGGCGAGGGAGGCGCGTCTCGAGTCGATCTCTTGCGGCGTGAGGCGGCGCAGCGCTGCGGCCAGCTCCGCGGCACCCGGCGCGCCTGGTACTCCCACGCCCGCACCACCACTGAAATCGTAATATTATGGTGTTATTTAATATCATCATGAAAGAAATAAATAAACAAAACACATCTTGTTATACAATCACAAACACGCAGATCTTTCGAATACATTAATAAAAAATTCCCTAAAACGAATCATAATTTATTTATTTTGATAGGAGAACAGTAACAATAAATTTTAAAAAGTTTTGTAAAGTTAAAATATCAGTTTATCTCTCATTTATAATAATAGGAGTAGCATTTTTAGCAGTTAGAGCAGGCATGAACAGCGTGTAACCCCCACACGCGGAAAAATGCTATGCATCGCGTATGTACCCCCCAGCAAGTAGCGCGAAGAAACCGGTCGCCTCCCCAGGCGGCCGCAGTACCCACAATACCCAGCCCAGCCCATGAACACCAGCAACAAAATGGCGTGAGTAGTTTGAAAACTCAAAAAAGAGGTTCGAAATTGTGCTCATGATACAACGAATACCATTTATAAATATTCTTTAAAAACTTTATTCAAAAATTTGAACAAATAATTTTATTTTAAAATTTGTATATTCTACTTACGGGTACAAGTCTTCGGATTCCGCATCAGACACGTCTTCGAAGAAGCTATCTGTGGAGATGGTCTTAGGTTTAGGTTTCACCGCGCTCTCCGCTTCAGAGCCGGACAACGACGCGCCTGACCATCGGGAAGCACACTGTACTGTTTCGAAGACTTTATGCATGCTCGAACTGAAAACAAAAAATAATAATAATTTAATGGCCGGATAAAATTAGATCGGTTTATTGGTTTTAAATAAATATGCGACCATGCGGATTGTTAGTGTCACACTTTTAAGATGCTAGACGTGATGCTATAAATCCCCATAATTTTTTAAGGATTCTAACCTAAAGGAACACTAATTAAGTCTCCATCTCTCTCCCCATCCGTTTATCTAGCACTATGCAGTAATAAACCTTGACAGTGAGACTGTTGAATTTTCACAGATAACGTATGTATCTTGTTATACACATTATATATTAAAAAAACAGAATAAAATATTTAAAGAGCACCCATAGACCAATCGTGATTTTTGGACATTTTAATAGATAATGGTACGGAAAGCCTCGCTTCACAGACTCAGACAGACCTGACCAGTTTTTTCATAAATTGTGTTTCTAATTGTGCATTCAGATTAAGAAAGCATACTCACTGCGCCAACGGATCCCCAATGCCCGAGTCCAAGCTAAGCTCTGAGTACACTGAAGAGTGCATCTCTCGGTGCAGGCTGTTGGGCAGCAGGCCCGCGGCCGCCGCCACGCTGGGCATGAGGCCGCGCACGGGCTCGCCGCGCTTGCGTGCTTGACGCAACGCCTCCTGCGCCTCCGCGAGATGCGCTGCGACTTCCGCATATCGCTCCTGTACAAAACGTTGAACATTGATTTTAATATTAACCATTTTACATAGTCAATAGTAGTAGTAGTCATAGTAGAGTCATAATTTATTGATTATAGAACTACCAACAAAGGATACACATTACATTTATACATTAGCTTACATCAACACAATATTGAACACCTTTAATTGCAGGAAGTTACAACTTACAACATTACAACTATATTAATAATATAAAAATTATAACATTTCTGTTAATAAAACTGGATAAATTATACAATAAAAATAGAAATTTATAAATTTATATGGCAGTAAGTACAAACATTTAAAAACTGTTTTGTGAATTATAAAAAATGTCAATGCCCAATGTAATACTGACAACAGGAGAGTGTTTGTCTGGTAAAATGGATTAATAAAGATAAGTAAAGACTATGAATATCAAACTAACATAAGGCTATGATCTGATTAATACGCTAACAATCCCATACAGAGGTGTGAACCTACAAAAATGCAAGTTAACACCTGTTCTACACAAGTTAGATTATATAATACGATATGCTTACAGCCTTGTAAGCAAAGTTTGATCCCCTGGCAATTTCGGGATTAGAAGTAGTCTATATAAGTTTCTTCATAATCGGTGAGTTAGTTTTTGCTTGAAAGAGTAACAAACATACATAATCCTCACAAACTTTCGCATTTATAATATTAATAGGATATTGATAAAAAAACAAAACATTGAACAGTCATAAATGATAATGATATAGAATCAGCTTATGTTATCAAGTATAAGCTTATCAAATTTACATAAACGTCTATTTAATATCATGAGCATGTCTAATTTATTACTATTAAGGCTGATGGAATTTGTTAGATAATTGTAGGAAAATAATAGGAAAGTTTTTAAAGAAACACTGTAATCAAAAAGTTCAATGCCAAAAAAGTCTGACAAGAGTTTGAATCCACTACCTTACAAAACAGTGATAACTTTATAACTGGCAATAAAAAACATAACCAGAATGTGTACATTCAACGTAAATTCAATTAAATTAACATAAGTGCAGATGCAAATGCACTTTATAATGGATCATAAAGATTAATTTCTTAAGAACAAAGATAACTCTCTAATAAAGCGCCAAGTGTTAATATTTTCTATTGTCCAATTATCTTTACTTTACGCTTCATTTCGTATACCTTATAAGGTATAACTCTTCTGTTTACAGCAATTATGTAAGCATTCAGCGTCAATGTTGGCACTTAATGCGATTTATAACACGTAACACGATTATTTAGAGACCTATTTATATAAAATCCAAACGTTCAGTAACCTAGATGGACGACCTAATTCCAGCGTGTATATGTAAATCTGGATGATTTATTTAAGCACAATTTGGATCTGTTAAAACACATTGTATTTATACGTGTATCAAAATAGAATGCAATGTGTTACGAGGAGAGATGTGACCGCTAACACATCTCACTCCCCTGATCAAGGACCTCCGAATCGGTCCGAAACTTTCGGTCTACACGGAGTTAAAAAACAGTGAGTATAAATCGACTCAATACAACTAAAATAGAATGCGTCAATATATTTCATATTCTCTTTAATAAGTCCGTCCGTTTATTTTTTTTTTTTATTGAAAGGCTTTATCGCTGAGCGATAACACCGCCACCGTCCGTTTAAGTCACGACAGTTGTCTCCCTAAACATGGATTGTTGTATGATATAAATAGTCTCGAAACCATACCGGGACAAACAACTTTTGTCAAATGGAAAAATTAATTAATATAAACTGACTTATGAGTTAGTTACACGCAGTGCCAGTTATGTAATTTCATAGAAAGTGATTTATATACAAGATTGCGTATACTGTTCGTATCTTTTACTAATTTGAAAACGAAGAGAAAAATTTGTTACCTACCTTAGCATCCGCCAATTCCGCCGCGAGAGCATTCTGATTTTCCCTGGTTATTTCCAATATTCTAAGCGTGTGATCATGTTCTGTTGTTAGCTGTAAAAAATATACATACAAATCTTAAAATAGTCACGGAACAGATAGGAGACCTAAAATACTACACCCACATTTAGGTTATTGTGCCAAAACCACACTCTATTGACATTTAAAAATGATGTTTGTTATTTGGGTTAGCGGTCACTCTAACCCGTTCAGATTTAAGGGCAAACCTCTCAAATAGAGATGCATGTCGAATGACAGTAATACATATGCATGTTATGGTAATGGAGAAATCGGTTACTTTCAACGTGAAAATACATAGATTGAAAAAAAGAAACGTTAAAGATGAAAGATAATGAATTTTATAATATTATATTTTACGGATCTAATTTGCGTATCAAGGCAAACATTCTCAATAACATAAAAGGTGTAGATAAATAATTATTAATGGAACGATAACAATCTATTTATGATATGCGGATGTTTACCTGTTGTAAATTTCGTTCAGTGATGGCCAACCTCGCATTTGTGGAATCGAGTTGATGCTGTAATTCGGACGATCGTTGCCTTTCCTCAGACAGCTCAGAACCAAGCTCATGTGTCTCCGAATTAGCACTCGCTAAAATAAAACCACCCATTTATATAACTACGCTAGCTCAGAAAATTACAAATTCCTAATAAAACTAACCTATAAATATAGGCTTCATTGTAGAAGACGTGCCATATCGCTTACTATCAAGAGCTCTATGCTACTTTAAGAGTATGTTGTCAATGCCATGCAATTTTGTAACACAATTTGCTTATCATACGAAATATATATTTATAACTATTTTAATATAAAATGAAATAAAAGCCATATATGTATTTATAAAACAACGAAATAACCGCAAAAGTAATGTTTAGACAAATTAACACAACTTAAATAGCGAGAAAATCGAAATAGGCAATTAACAAAACAAACATTCTGTGTTTAATTTGAGTTGATTATAGAAAAGATTAACTTTAATTACATGTTATACAGAAATCCTTGACTGAAGTTACACCTTGAATACAAAGTAAACCAAAGCATTAACTAAACAATCACGATAACGAAGAATTGTTTTCCTCAAATGACCGCTTTTGTTGATCGTGATCGACTGCAAATAAGCAATCTATACTCTACTCTTGTTACTTTTACATAGTCTACGCAAAGGAATTTCAATTCGTAAACACGTAATATCAAGGGATTTGACGTAATATTTCACTATTGCGGTACATATCTGAAACTCAATATAATTTATGATCGTGATCGAGTTGATCCCGCTATATAAATTCCATTACCCTCGTTTAACATACTGTACATTGTACAATAATGTATTGGAATGAAATATGGAGCAAGAAATTACATTACTACGGCATAACATATGTCAAAACTTCGTTATCGTGAGAAATATGTTATTATTTGTTGAAACCTTTCTGCAAACGTTAACATTTTAGCTAGAATAACAACTTACACGGAACAGATGCAGGATTCTTCTCATGATGTAGTTCGGCAAGTTAGAACAAGTATGGTCTGACAGGGTGCGAATCTTAAAGACAACACGCTGCTAGGCCACCTTGCTCCACCAAGCCAAAAATATCTTCTTTACATTTTCCTTAACGTGCTATATAACCAGTAATAATACTTTATACTAAGATGAGATAAGATGACAATGCAGAATTAAATTTTTATGAATCATGTGAGTCTTTTCCACGTCTTCTAGGAGAATCATTTCGATATCTGGAGTTAAGCTGACACTAATAGACATTCCAAATGGCGTTCTATTTTCAGAACATATTTAGTCAGTATTAATTTAATCAGTACGTGAGCTCATTAAAGCTATAGACATCTACTGATAAGTATTATTCACATGAATATTTAACTTATCTGATTGAAGATTATTAAGTAACCCACATATCCACATATTTCAAAGAAACTTTATCATGTAGAGCAAATCGTTTTATGCTTCATACACAAAATAATTAATTTTTCATGACAAATTGTCGTCATATGTTGCAAAAATAGTATAAGTTGCTGGATGGAATGTATCTACTGTAACAACGTGTGGGAGCGAATGTGTTGAACAATCGTTAATTGCGAAAGCTCGCTTAGCTTGACAACAAATAACATAACCATTTAATCGTCTGCATTGTTCTAAATAATGATTTCTTCCGCGCTGCTACTGTCTCAACGGATGATGCAACTTGTTCATCCATAAAATGTTATTAAGTAATTTCATGGTATAGCATCAGTCGGAAGAATTTCTTTCCGCCATTTATTATTTATTGCAATTCCGCGCTATAAATGTAAAATCGATAGTTTTCAATAATGGTTATAACTTATATGACTTTAAGCATGCGTTGAGCTAAGTTTTGAGTTATACGCCATAATTTTCCTCTTAGAAAACTTGGAATATAAACATCAATAACAATGTAAATAATTTAGTACGATTGTTATATTTGGGTCTATAGAGTGCCTTTTTACGAAAACGATAGGAATTTTTCGATCGACAGTACACATTTCAAACACATTTTATAAAAAGACTCACATTTTTGATATAAATTGATGGTGTTATGCAAAATGCTATTGTTTTTTGAGTACATGCATGACGTTAGCTGATGTTTAGATGACACATTTAAACAATGCGGTCATTTAATATTTATTCGTCATTGTACAGAGATACAAAAATATAAACATTGTAATAAGGCATAACACAAATGGCGACCTAGCTGTAAGGCATCTCATACAGGCCTAGTCGGGGCAAAGGATAGGCGGCTTATCTCGTTAGTTGAATGATATTATTACCTAACTGCGCGGCGATGTCCCGTAGAAGCTGTCGCTCGGCCAGCTCGGCGGAGTCGGCGCCCGCCGCGAGGCGAGCCGCCTCGTCGCGCAGTGCCCGGTTCTCCCGCTCCAGCGCGCCGGTGCGCTTGCGCAGCAGCGCCGCCGTCGCCGCCTCCTTCTCCTCGGTAGGGGAACCCTCCTCTGTATCATTTGTTAGCACCTGCCGCCAATGAATTTAATTTTTAACAGGTTTTTGCCAACTTACATCCGTTAGCTCTTGTTGCGGAATTTAATTTCATTCCTAACGAGTGAAGCTACGTTTTAAAACCGCTTTGACTGTTCAAAAGTACGATATACATATTTTATGCACAAGTAAAAAAATACTGCATAACTACAGACAAAGGAATAAGGTAATTTAATAAGAAGAATTACCATTGAGTCCACTACGATAGGCTGTTAAAACAAAACTGTAGGACTTCCGAACAGGCGAGTCCCATCTTACAGAAGTCGTACAAGCGGCCCCGATAACCTACTTAGGGGTGAATTCCCTTATTTACCTGGAGCAAATCGCTCTTAGCGCTGAGCTCGTGTTTGAGCTGGGTGATGAGGTCTCTTGCGCTTCGAAGATCGCCCTCGAGAGCGGTCACCCGAGACTCCAAACGCCCGTTTGCAGTCAGCAATTCCTTGCCGATGCGAGCCGTTAATTCTAGATCCTTCTCTTTCTGCAAACAAATGAATATTCATTTTCAAAGCTATCACAGTAATAGGCAAAACTTTAACTTTATGATGCATACAATTTATTGTTTATAGCTAAATTTATATTCACACCTTTTTATAAAAATGTTGACATAAACATTAAAACTTCACGTTTTTGTTCGTTATATACAAAAAAGAAGCGGGGCCAATCCATTTTCACAGTTGATCATTAAAATATAAAAAAGTGGCAAAAAACTGAGCACAACTTACTTCTTCTAAGAGCCTTGTTACCGCTTCGATGTCATTGTAGGTTTTTGTCATTTGGCTCACCCTGTTGCTGCATAGAACTGAAAACATACGCCCCACTTGTACACACCACAAATCATACTTGAATAGTCTTATCAAATATAGCACAAGAATCGTAGTGAAACAAAAGTATCAGATAAGATAATCGACGTAAATATTAATTATAGGCTATGAAGAGTATTTGTTGATATCAATTGAAAATCGCATTCTACATAAAGGATATACGGTAAATATTTACAAATCATAATAGATAAACGTTTATAGGGAATGTTATTGACATCATTCAATATTTATTTATTTACAAAGCACTAAAGAACGGAATAGCTTCACAGATAAAGTTTTGCATATTTATGTGTACTTCAACTAAAAAGATTTGGCACATTTGGCAAACTGACGCATCAACGATCCACACCTCAACCCATTCACTAGCTTTATTGCTGGCTTAAAATACTACAGAAACAAAGTGAGAAGATATTTGATTTACATAATTATATACAATGTTATATATGTCATAGTACATAGCGGATCTACCTTAAATAAAAAATAAAAGTTTGAATAGAAAACATATCATTATAAGAATTACTTTATGCGTACAATAATTCAAATTATACGTATAATATAACAATTATAATCGGAAACACAATTATAAGATAAGGTACTCCAAACACTACCGTACTAAAAGTTCCTGGCAAATCGTTTTGTATTAAATACACTTTGAATAAATAATGACTGACCAGCATAAATTTCGTCGATGTTTAACGAATCCGCGTTCATCGAAATGTGAGGATGTGATCTGCACTATGTAATCCGAGGCATGGTCAACAAAGAGGCATGGTTATTATTGCACGATTACGAAGAAATACACCAGTAAACATTATCGAAGCACCAAGTTGGAAATCAAGTTTCCACACTAGCGTAAACCGTCAGTTTAAGTTATTGACTGCATACGCAACGAGCCCGACCGCTCGCGCCGGGTAAACCTATTGTATTGTGCAACATGGGAAAACTGGAATACAAAGACAAAACATGTTGACTATTCATCGCTTATTGGTAAACAGATTGGATGTTGAGAGTTGATTTCAATGAAGATTCCATCATTATTACTCGAGTTTTTACCGACTACAATCGTTTCTCTTTTACATTGCATAATTTAAAGAAATGGTCCCTCGTTATTTATTTGATGCCTTCCCAGAATTTTCTATACAGATGTACTTTTTCTTTAGGTATTTTTCAGTTTAAACAGATCATTAAATGCAAATTCCTATTAATTAAATCATTAAAGAAGCATAATGATTGTAAATTTCAAGTATCAAAACTATACTAACTTTCTTTTACTTAACTGTTATAAACGAATGATACAGATATGATTATACGCAACATTTTACCTTCAGTCTATTATGTACAAACGCACTACATGTTAAAAACTGACGGGGCCGCTTTCCAGAACACAAAAACTAGTGGGAACTCACGACATCAATAATGAGCGCATTGAATGCGTATCAGATTTTTTTCCGACTCTTACCTAACGTTACAATTACATCGGATATAGATTGTTCACGGTTACGTCTCTCACGAAGTCGAAGGACTTTCACAGTTTGCAGAAATCATTTTCTGATCCAAAAATATTGTGGAGGTAAACTTGAACCTTTAAGACGCTGTTAATATTATAAATATACATAGGTATGCCTTCCCCCTATTTACATGAATTACCTGAGGTAAGTATATAATTTTTATTATACTTCTCTAATTCTAAAGGTAACAGAAGAAAAATCTAAAACACAAAGAAACTTTCAGGTAAGTGCAGCTTTCTAAAGCATTGGAATGATAAGGAGTAATTAAATTTTGATATGATTGCAGAAAAACAATGGTTAGAGAAAGTGAAGTGATTTGTTAAAAGAAGCAATAAATTGAAAGAAAATGTAAAGGCTAGATGAGACGAGCAAAAGCACGATGAGTGCGGGAACGACACCAGAAACTGCCGCTAATGATGTGAGCGATGTGGAATTCCATCGTGGTCGTACCTCGATCAAGGAGCAATGTCCTTATGACGCGAAAGTAGAGACGGCCGAACCTGTCTCGGGCCACGTGGTAGAGGAAGTCGGGATATTCGCCGAGGCACTCGCGGAGTTCCGCGTCGGGGAGGTAGCTTAGCTCTTGAAAGAGCTCGCGATCGAAGCCGGGCGGCGGCGAGGCGCGCGAGTCGCTCGCGCACCCCGCGCCCAAGCCCGCACCGCCCTCTGCCGTGACGCACCCGGACAGCGGACATCAGCTCCGCCCGCGTCACGTGTCCGATCACTCTCCTCACACACCAAACACCACTTTGTCTAACCAATTCTATAATTTTACTAAAAATCTGTCCGTGACAACCGACTCCCTCCAACGAACTGTGTTAACATCACTTCACGCTCGTTCAAAATAAACATTTACTTTGACGACATACAGAAATAAACATAACGAAGAAACCTTTAGAGGAGGAAAAAAGACTTTTAAATAATAATAATATCCGCAACATACTAAATATGAAAATTAAATTAGGCATCTCATAACAAGCTAAACACGAAGATGTAAAATGAAAACGCATAATCTTTACACTAGGCTATATACGTCATTTGGTTATATACTTTATTGCATACCTATTACCTTGGTGTGGTCTAAGAGCCCGGTCGCCCTAATACTAAAAAATTGTCGAGAGAACAGTTATAAAATTATTTACTTTAAAGAAATAAGGTACTTTACTTTATAAAATTTTAATCTTTGATTCCAAAATGCATACATTTTTTTACATTATCAGATAATTTTATCATCACGTCATTGAAAAATGATAATAATTAAATATTTAATACTAATAAAATACAGATACAGATTATATTAATATTAATAAAATAAAGAAATGAGGAGCTGCATGCTATTTCTAAGATTTTCGCACCCAGTGGACTTGACTAGCGAGATAATATAAAACCATAATGGTTTTATATTATTACCAAAAATAAATACCCATCGAGTGAACGGTTTGGCTAGTGATTTTTTGTTATCAGCGAAAATCACTGCAACTGAATGTTTGTTTTAACTAAACATTCTTATCTTTTAAAGTGATTTTGCATATTATAATATTTCAGTATACGAATATAATATTCTCGTGAGTGTGTCGTGCACAGGCTCTTGATCTATATGTTGAAGTAAAGTGGTAAACTATTCAATTGTCATCGGTGAACAATCGATACTAACAATAGAACTTGAGAACAATTATTATTTTTATTTATGTTTGTATTTTTAATGAGATTCATGTGATCTTCTTGATAATTGCTTGATGCAAACAAATAACTCAAGCGACTCTAATTACCAAAGCAACCTTAACTATTTCATGGTCAAAAGGAAAATTGTGGAAAATTATGTTTTACTATGTCAATTGGGAATAAAAAGGTATTTCAAGATAAATTATTGCATTTTACTCAATATTCCGTCCGACTTTTTTTCTTGTTTCTTTCATAATTCTACTTGAGGTAACGTTTGACTAAGAATATTAATATTATAACTTGTTTTTAATTAAAACGTGTATCAATTCAATATATTCAAGTAAATTAGCACAAGGCAAATAAAGATAATTTCTATTTCTTATTCTACATAATGTTATGTAGGCTGTAGTAGAATGTGTTTCAATCAAAATATTATTGTATAATGCATCATAGAAGGTACAAAAAAAAGAATTAAAAAAATAATGAATATTTTTATAAAAGAAAACCATTCAGTATTCTTGAAAAAAAATAATAGTTTCCTTGATTAATAAATTAAGCAGTTGGTTAAACCCTGTTTCGTGATTTTTATCAGAAATAACGGGCATTCTGATAAGATCCGACTGAAAATTCACATTTCAGAATTGGCTAATTTTCTTAAGCATCATTATTTTAAAAAACATAAAGTAAACAAATGAGGTTCTTTTAAACCATCTGAATATGTCTTCTTCCTTAGTCTGCAGAAATGAATATAATTAACAACTGAACAAATATGAAGATAACATTTAATTTGTTTTTTTTTTCTTTTTTACATATAGCGACACAGGACAAATTAATTGTTATGACCTTCTAAATGATGAGTGGCCTTTTCAATTTTATAATATCAAATATAGTCTTGTAAACTGTTACCTTCCTCTTAAACTACAAGTTATAATCTCACGTATGCACATCAACTGATAATAAAAAGGTGTATTATTAGGTGGATAAACTGTCAAGAATTCATTAAGATTAATATCCATGATTTAAGATTAGCAAATACATGCGAATGTATTTGATGAGGAAACTCATTACAGGATCTATATCGCAAGTTACGCTAAGTAGTTACATGTCAGACCATTAAATGTGAATCTGTGTACAGAATGAGCATACAATAATAAAAATCTAATTATATTTTTAATTATTTATGCAAGTATAAAATTAAAATAACGTTTTCAAGGCAAAGTTTCTGATGAAAAAATATTCACAACAGCTATTCAAAATAAATCCTAAAAATATATTAATAATTACTATATTATCGTAGTAGATAAATGCTTGGACAAATATTGAAACATAATGTAGGTACCTAGTATCGAAGGAGTTTAAGGTCGCCGCCGCACGTGAGTCAAACCGTGACGTCAAACAGCCTCGCCTCAATCGTATAGGCCTACATTTTTAAATTAGTAGCCTCATTTCTTTTCTTTCCCTATACTTTTATATAAAACCAGGTAGGAATTTGTTAAAGACCTAAGAAAAATATAAAGGTAAGTATGAAAAAAAGGTTAATAGCTTGAGTAATTTATGAAGAATAAAGATTTAATTATTTAAATATACAATGCAGAGTTTTTCAAACACATAATAGTTTCTGCATAACATTATTCATTGTTGCAAATCAATTCTGCATTTAGAGTCTACCTTTCAAATCCACTCGTAAAGGTAAACGAGATCTGTGTATAAAATTAATATAAGCCTCAACTTTAACAGGTATTAATTTAAACATAAAATCCGTCTCCATTTAAATATGACTAAAATTACCTCTAACAAAGTGATGTAATGCTAACGCTGTTTTATAATATTTTTACATAAGCTTAACAACCTTAAAATCACGAAATTGTTTGAACATTAGGAAGCCACTGGCTTCATTGTTAAATGTGAAACGCTTGATTTAGAATAATTTTAAAATATACATCTAAAAGATACAAGCTTTTATATTTGTATATAATCGCGTGGTGCTAAATATTGCAAAACAATTAAAATGCATATTAGTACACACCTTCCTTGATATAATTAATTATTTATTCATGCTTGTAAGAAACATATGGTGCATATAACATACATAGTGTAACATAAGACAAAAACTACCAACGCTAAGTAATAAAATGTGACATAATATGTATCAACTGATTTTAAAGTTTCACTAATGTCCAGAGTACTAGGAGATATTTTTTTAAACGTCGATTATTTTAATATATCTTTAATTATAAGATCAGGCAAATTGGAAACAGTTACTAAAAAATAAAAAAATTCATTTATTAAGTAATTTTAAAATATTTACTTTTTACGATATTGTGTTCAACGTAAAACCGCTTAAATACGTATACTGCAAGGTTTTTTATACTTTAAACTTGACTTAAACAAATAACCACGAAAAATATAATTAGTTTTTCAATAAATATTCATAATTAAAATTAACATTCGTTTTTGATTTTTAATGTTCCATATCTACTCGTATAAACAAGATTTTCTTGTAATAATATTTGATTTCTCTAATATTTAGACAAATGGTAATTCAATTTTAATTGTAGAACGCTATTTATTGAAGGTTAAAAGTTAATGTATTTATCACCACTGATAAGCAGTAGGTATGTCTTGTTTTTTCAATACTATTTGAATGTCTTCTATAACTTTTTGTGTCTTTTCATGAAATTTAGTAAATGAATTAGTATGTAATTTTTCATTAATATGAGAGTTACGTGTATATTAATGGTAAGGAAATACTACCGCCACCCTGAGATCATGTGACATGTGGATCAGTTTAAAGTAATTAAACTACATAGGTATTATGATTAAAGTAAGTATGTGTAAGAAGCACACATCTGCCACAACGCCCGCGACGTAATCATAACTGCAAGAAGTAATTCCATTAATGCAGTGCCGGACACTCGAGACCACTCACTTTTCTACATACACGAATCACATCAAGCTGATTAATCCACTTATCAATTCGCCGAGGGAGTATCAGAATACATTATAACTCGCGATGTAAGACACTTTTGTCTATAAATAATTACAATATGTTTCGGTAACGGTTTCAGCATTTGGGGTCAATGTTAACAAACTTTCACGTTCAAGTGCAGTACGAAAAGTGCGTAAAAACGAATGTGAAACGCGCGAACGCCACGCGCAACGGAATGACCGACGTCCACTTCCGTCCGTATCGCAGCATTAACTACAAAACGCGGTTACAATGTGCTTGTCGCTGAATGGTTGTAACATTACTATTATACTTAACATTATATTTTTAACTCTATTACTATGACTTAAGGCCGATAATTAATTAAAATTTTAAGCAAGTTTATAATTATTAATACCGTTCACGTATCTGCATAGTACAACTGAATTCTTAATGTATGGTACAGCAATATTCGCTAAGCTTATAAAAAGACAAAATTACTTACAAAACTTTTCTAAACTCAGAAATAAACGGGGGCACTCTAGTTAAAATTCTACAATAGTCCTAAGAACAACAGCGTTGGACTTTAAGTCAACGAAGCCGCTAAAGTTACCTTTATTTGATCTAGATGCTTTTACCTAGTTATATTTAGATTAGATTTTATCATATTACATACTTTTTAATTATTATTGAGTTATAGAAAATCACTTATTTTTTTTCGGATATTGCTATCTGCTATCTAAAACATTATTTACTTAAAATATTAAAAAGACACATTTCTGCGTCAGTCTTCAAGATCTAAGATAATCCTAGAAAATAATGAAGTTGCAAAATCCTTAATTGACGAAATAGACAGAAACTTAGACAAAGGATTGAAAGACCGTGACTGTCTGAATCCGATGATAGTAATCGCTTATCACAAACCATCAGGGGACATGTTCATTAATTTCTTCCTCCGAAAATTGATAAATTAAAAATTATAAAATGTGTAAGTAAATAACTTTTTATTTTTTTTTCTTTTCCTATTTTATTTTATGTCGTATAAAATGAAAATTTAATGAAATGTTAAATTATAAATGTTGTATGTATTCATCTACACAAATATGAGCAGCATACATACAAAATTATATTGTAAGTAGGTTCTGATAGGTAACCAAACAGAATCTACGGCGAACATTGTAGTAACAGGATTTTGATAGAAAAAGAATCCAAATTACATTAAGTTTTGATTGAAATTTTGAAAATTAATAAACCATTTTATATATAGGCGAATTTTATAAAATGGGTTTTCAGGGCTAAATCTTAAAGCATGGGGAATACCAAAAAATGCAGAAAGGATCTCGAGGCCTATTTGGCGAAAACCATTTGATTTTTTAAAAATTGATTTACATAGCCAGGAATCGAAACTGCTAATGTTGTATTACATTGATCTAAAAATAAACATTCTGTATTTTTACAAAATAATGTCATAGCACCAACATCAGCAAAATATATGTTATAGGGGCGTATTCTCGTAAACTATGCAATACATACATGTATTGTTGGATATCGCAACGCAACTCTTTAGATGCGTGATCAACTGTCGCTTCATCGATTTATTTAATTGTATTGTGTTTAATTGTAAGATAAAGATAACTATCGTATATATGTATCTTAGGAAGCCTCAAGACTCAACAATATATATTTTAAAAAATAGTAAATAGTTTAAGGATTATCCTTAAAGCCTGCTATAAATCTACGTGTGTTCAATTCAAAGTTCAAATAACAAATTATTTAATTTAAATAATAAAGCATAAATTTATTTGTTGAAAATATAAAAAATACACAAGAAATAAAAAAGTAAATGCAAATAATCTAGGCCTAAATATTTATACTATTACTTTAAGATACAATATGTGTAGTATAGCATACAAAACAAGCTACACATAATATAGTACAAAGTACGTAATAATTATACTGCTCTCACGGTCAAGATAAAGAAATCGGGTGGCGATGGGCCACAGCTGTTGCGCGATGTGGGGCGCCGTCGTCGCGGTCTCCCGTACCGAATCCAGAACACTTCAATCAATAGCAGCGATTCTGCGTCTAAATCCGGACCATGTGGGATAAGTATACTTTGCAATCAATGCCGGACGTTATTTCAATATCAAACGTTTCGTATAAAAGTTACCGTACGCTAGCGCTGGTTCGCTAATATCACTGTTTTTTAAAATCTTATTATCACTAATTAAAGTTAAAAGTGCATTAAAATGGCGTGAATTCCTTTAGTTAAACGCGAATAAAGAAAGAGGATGAATAGGGACGGCTATGGTGTCTGTCGGTCGGTGCAGCGGTGCACCGTTCCTTTCTATGTTTGGCGCAGTTAGTTTTGTATGGGTGCATGAGGTGCGGCGGCGGTGGGTGTCGCGGTATCGATCGGCGGAAGGGTGAGCACGCGTGTCGCGTGGCTACCGGCGCGACCGGTACTGGAGTTCGCGCGGAGGCGCCGCGCAAGCGCTCTGACCGCACACTACCGACTGCCACAGCCCATAGCACGCTTTACCAACCGGCTGAATAAAATTCTTATCTATCCAACCATTACTTTCCCATCCTACAATTCCATTCTGCACGAACCGAAATTGCAAAACACAAATTACTATAAGGTCAATCTAGACATTGCTTGTTATTAACCTCTAACAAAAGATAAACACAATTGAACAAGATATTTTGTAATAACACAAAATATTATAATTTAAAACATCATGCAGAAAATGATAATGTTCATCAAATTAATAACCGAGACAGGTATGACGTCATGTGACCAATGACATCTGCGCAAAGCGACATTATATCGTTATAATAAACGATACACAATTCACAATCGTTATTACAATATTATAATTATGATTTATTATGCTATTCTTCTAGAAAACCGTGTAACAAATCAACACTGGTTTCAATTGCTTTCTACATTTCTTACTACAATCCAATTTTTTTCTAATGAGTATTACAAACATTATAAGTAATTTTTACTGTTGAAGAAGAGGATGAAATGGACATAAAAAATGCCTGGAAATCTATCTTGGTGTTCCGCCAAAATGGAAACTCATAAAGATTTTAGTGGTACTACTTGACCTCCTTTAAGAGGAATATTTACTTCGACAAGAAATATTATGTAAATGCAAACATGACCTTTGTTTGGCCTTGACTTATATTGAATGCAGAGCCGTTTGTATTAAAAATTCTATAGATCTCCATAAAATGCGGAGTGGAGCCTTTGTCTTTCAATTACGAATTCATTGTAACCGTTGTTATCCACTTTGATCACATAATAAATGTGAATTCATACGCACTTGTAATATTATTTATTGTCTTTTCAACTTATTAGCAAATAAAAAAGTCAGAAACTTAAATTAATCATACCAACATAATTATCCTTAAATATTCCAACAAAATGTTTTTACAAGTTTTGATATCACAAATATTTCAATAAGGCAGAAAGAAACATTGGTATACAGAAAATATAGAAAATGTATTTAATCCTGCAGAATATGAGTAAACATTTTTTGTTTGACTTTAATTTAAACAGACAGTAATAAATGTTAATAATAATGTTCTCACAAAAAATACCAACGCAGAATGAAATACCTACAAGGTTCAAAGTTACAAACAGCAATGTATAAGTCATTTTAAACTGAGTACACACACTATTATTGACTTCCTCGATGGTCTTATAGTTTCATCTTTGATTACAGATCGAGGGGTCTCGGGTTCGATTTCCGGGTGGGCAAAAAAAATTGAGTTTTTCCTAACAAAAAAGTCCCATCCCTTCAAAAGTCCATCTCTTCGAGGCACGTAAAGCCGTCGGTTCTGCACCTGATCTCTCTCCGTATTGTGAGAGGACAAAAATAGAGTACACCTGTGTTTGCGATTATAATTGTGGAGCATAATATATCCTGCGGACCTGGCTAGTTTCTGTTTAGATTGGCCACCGAGACAGATATCAGACAGGGTTGCTATATACATACACTATTGTAAAACAATATTTAGACATCTTATTTTAGTGCATATATTTACGCATCAATAATAATAACAATTTTCATAAAAAAAGAACTCGTCAATTTGCCAAATACACGTGCATATAAAAATCTTATCATTATAATAGAAAGTGAATTTGTGGTCTATGCAGTAACCGGTGGTTTGTTTGTTAACAATAGAATATATCCGTACAGTTGCGTTGTAAACCGCATTCTTCTACAAGTAATATGATATATTGCACGGCTAATTACATGCCTTACATAAATATTACACTCACTATTAAAAAACTTAATTTGTCGTCTATAATATTGTTCGTTATCGAAAAGCGAAGGGAGATAAAAATATCTTTTTTCAATAAATGAAAAGAGTCGACTATTCGATTTCGTAATAAAAATTCACAAATTGCTTTCCAGACATAATAAATTCACCATCAAAATTATTTATTACTATTTATAACAAGTATGCCGACCACCAGCATTCATTGTTTATTTTGGTCCTCCGAGACCGAATCATGGTGACAGAAACACGCACTGAATGCCGAGCTTAACATAAGTGACACGAAACGGATGTTACACAAGAGATATGCATTTCATAAAGCTTGGTATGTTTATTTGAGGCTCACTTCCCTTAATTCTTAGTAATTCTGCTGTCGCTTCATTACTAACTAGCTACTGCCCACGTC
This sequence comes from Phoebis sennae, assembly GCA_001586405.1. Taxonomy (NCBI): domain Eukaryota; kingdom Metazoa; phylum Arthropoda; class Insecta; order Lepidoptera; family Pieridae; genus Phoebis; species Phoebis sennae. The sequence goes on from LQNK01000129.1 coordinate 300,749, forward strand.
ATATAAATCAATAATATCCTAATATCTATTCCATCTTATATCCTATCTGTATACTATATTTCATCAAAATCCGTTCGTGATTGACACATAAACATCCCAATATCAAAACATTCAAACTTTCACATTCATAATATAATAGGATTAATAAAGCTTTCATCCTCCAGACGCCATCAAATACACAAATCAAGAGGTGTTAATTGAAAATACTTACGAAAATAGTTAAGCGTTTCCCTGATCTGGTCAGGCGTGAGGGCGAGGTCTTCCGGGTTGACTGGCAACGCCGGTGAAGGTATGAACCAATCTTGATTCTCGTAACCTAAAAACCAAAGCATTCACATTAAAATAAAACATTTAATTACCGGATCGCGGAATATAATTATAAGAATATGTCACCGTATCTAATACGGAAAGATTGATGCGAAATGAGATTTAACACGACATCACATAGATGTAAGCGATTTACTTTCCATATGAAAGTTAATGAAAAAACATTAACTCTTCTTCCAACCATTAACGGTAGAAAGTTTTAAACAAAAGCACCATGATAGTATATCGAAATCACTGATGCGTACACAAAATCTAAGCCGTTTTCTGATGTAATTGTTAAAAATTTTGCGTACCGATGAAATGCTAAAATCAATGAGGCGGCTACGTCATAGGAACGCTGAATCACACCTACAACATTCCCCAGCCACTTTCAATCCAGTCGGTTCTTGTTTTGTTATCACGTGACTTAATCAGCATAGAAATACCCGACTAGATACACGGTGTCGCGGGTTATGGATTAAACTTTAGAGTCGATGCGCTCGACCCACACGAAAACACCTGTGTGAGTTCAGGTGGATTACGCAACGTTCCCAAAATATTGCCTTGTGGCTTAAGGAAGTCGAAAAAGTTACGCTGCAGACAATTTTTCAATGTTGTAATATATTTTAAATTCAAATTATATTATACTACTACATACTACTAAAACATTATGAGCGGCATTCAATTCAAATAAAATAAAAATTTTAAGATGATTTATAACATCAAAATCAAAACAGATGTATTAATACCACACGGGATAACTAAAGATTGTTTTTAGGAAATGCAATTTATCTATATTATAACCCTTACTGTGTCTGCTGTATCACAGAATTGGGGAAATAACGTTAATGAATAACTTCATTTCACACTAACAAAACCTCCTTCGAGGCGCTTTTTGGTCTATAGGTTTTCGGAAATGAAACCATAATATTTAAGAGGCTTGTTTAAATTAGTAGTAACCAGTTTAACTTATGAGTTATGACAAATATTTTGTCAATGCCAAATATAGACATCCATATGGCTGGCGCAAATAGAACTACTGAGAGATTAAATTCTTTACCATTATAAGCTCGATATAAATTTCAAATTTAATATTGCCCCACATAACAATTCGTTTGTAGTATGAGCTCGTTAAACTCCCAAACTGTATTGGAACACGAAAGGTCGACGATACAATCTACAATGTTTTCACATTCACGCAGAAATGCAGACCCATTATCGCATACCGATCTGCAGTTCTAGCTGTGCACTCCTACTAGTTCTTGCAACGTTGACAGATGGCACGCATGAGACCGGTTGGGAATGCACTGGTCAGCGGACGATGACTCGTGCGATGAGACACCATTATTTATAGCGTCATCGGCGACGCCGGCGCCGGAAACTGTGCCTCGTACACTAACTGGCACGGAACAGAATTTACAAACTTCATTTAACTTTCTGCATTGAATGTAAATCGATTCCCCTACATCGTGTACTGTACGCATCAATAGAAACATTCGTATAAATCTTTTCTTTCTTTGTATCTGCATTTTAAAATACTGCGGTATCCAATGTAAAAGAAGGATTATGCTAGAAAAATCTCCTCACGAGTCACTGTCGTGGAAACTATTACGATTAAGATTATGGCACAACGGGCTCGTCAACTACAGTAAAACTACTATTAAACCTATTTATCTAAAGAAAGGGTGCATAAAAGACTTCAGATATTTTTTTAACTATACCCGAGGACCAAAGGTCATAAGCAATATCATATTCATTGACGCATGTGCTAGCTAATTCATAAAATTCTTAATTCATACGTTTTCCTTGTAAAATTAAACACCATTTAAATGAAGCTATATATTATGCTTCGATAGTTCCTTCCTAGTTGTATATGTTGTTGATATTCTTGGGACATATTCATAATTCTCACAAACAATTACAAGTCTACAATACAGAATAGAACATTTATACTTAAGAATATAATGCAATTATGTTTTTATTAAGAAACGAGTATTCATTTCCACTTTATCTTAATTAAAGTCTTGTGTTAAGCCGTTTTAGGTAGTAAGCATTTCATCAAAAATACATCAGGGGCTGTAAAAGTATGCTATATAAAAAAGGGGCTGTATAAAATAAAGCAATTCACGTGACATTAGTATTAAAACGTCAGCATTGTTACGTGTCTTACGTATTTAAGTAAAGTTGCTATACTATTAAATGGCTATGAATATATTTTATTAAAGAAAAACAACTTTATTATTTCTTGAACAAATTGAACTCAGTGTGCCACTTGTACTTATACTTTGCGTAGTTACTTACGTAATGATTGTCAGTGTCGATGAGAAGGTCAACGCAAAGTTTTTGCTCAATAAAATCTCCAGCAAAATCATTATTTACACATTTTACAATAGAAGATTAAATTATGGAATACAAAATGGTTCGTACATACGCGGTACTTCTTTGCCTGTCTCTTACCCAATTCCCCATTTTCTATAAATTGATACAGCTTTTCTGGCGACGATTGCTAACTCACTTATAAACCACATTATTAACTAATATAACTCACCATAAAACAAAGTATTATTATTAAATACAGACTCAAACGAAGACGCGGAAAAGAATGTTTGGTGCCAGTCAGCATTCCACATCAAAAGGAGAAAAAGTTTAACGATGGCACGAGGCCTACATTCAATTTGATATGTGTCGCCATAAATAGAAAACATCTTGAGGTCATACGACATACCTAAGATGGCTCCTGTTGCATCTAGCGTTTTAACCACTTTTTATTGATTGAAACGCTATTTAACGGGATAATATTTACGGTTAATAAGACACATTTACAACGCTTATCTTCCCGTTAGTATATTTTTATTACGCTTAAATCGTTAGCAGATAATTACGTAGAAAACTAAATACAATATCAATACCAACTAACAAGACACTCCTAAGAATAACCTATCTCACTCAATAGGTGACAATGCAGTCATAACCTTCGTATAACAGAACGACTAAGTAGGCAGCTAAATTCTAAACAGGTACATGTTGAACACATAATCGTATTTGAATTTTTGTTTTGCAATAGACTCGGCTGAGCTAGACTGCACAAAATAGACGCTTTGACATTTAGATATTGATAAAGGAGCGTTACCCAAGTACGGCACGATCCGATTGTTCGCCTGTTTCGCATATATTACACAATATTGAGTGTTAAAAGAAAACGTCATACAATTTGAATTTCTTTAGTTCGTATTTTTTTTAAATACATATTATATTGACAACATTATAATTTCAATTTGAACATATGTTTCGTGTCCATTCTAAAAGCTACAATTTGTTTAAACCGATGCCTCTAATAAATTGTCGATATTCAATGCCATTGCTCTGAAAAATAAGATTTTTTTTCGGTTCTTTTAAACGACTAGACAGGATTTAATAACTGCAATAGTCATTGCACAATAATTTTCTAGTCTTATCAAACCCACCTCCTCGTCCCTTCCGTTTCACCCTCTCCTCACTATGACGTATTAGATGCTGCTATATAGCGTACCAAATAAAACGTCAATATTTTCATTAGCAGTCATATCATTCCTCTGTTATTATTAATAAAAATTATTCAAGGAGTACCTCCGAACTGAGTTAAGCTGTCGGCTCTCAGGCGATACTTTGGTATGTGTTCTTGTAGAAGGCTAACGATCTCCACCTCCGGCACCTCCTCGCTATTGCACAGCTCTGCCAACAAAAAAACAAATCAATAAATATGGAAACATATCTTATTAGTGGGACTGATATAACTAAAATTTCTTACTATTGTACTTTCACGATAAAGGGAAAATGGAAAGATAATGAACTGTTAGAAAGCTACAGGTTTGAATACTATGTCGTGACTCGTGACTGGAGAATTGAACTTGAGCGCAATGCGGTCTCGCCGTGTATAGAAGTACTTAGTTTATACTCGCACTAGCAGTATTTAGAGCTTGCAGACAAAATCAATAGTGCCCTCCCGACGAGCCTGACTAAGCTGACCGCGACATTTGCGGCGCATATACTCAAAATGTATAATATCCTTCTTTGGTAACGCAGATCTTACATACATACGAAAGACAAAGAGAGTTATTCAAACAAGATATTGTAAATTATTTAATTAGCATAATATTATTACATTTCTATTATGAGTCATAGCAAGCGTCGGTATATAATTTTCAATGTCAAATTCGATAAAAAAAAAAATAATTTAAAAAGCAGACGAAGGGTCCTTTTCCTCTCCATTTAATGTTCGTAACTAAATGTCAAGATAACATGCTTTGAAAACATAGACAAAACCATGCTTAAAGATTACATAAGATACTTTTAGAGCTTGCACACCTCAAGAAATGAACGAGCAGAATTATATTATTTTTGTACAGACAACAAAAGTGAAAGAAAGAAGCCGGTTAAAAATAACATAAATTCGCTATCATTATTAGTCGAAGGACGACAATCATCGTATTATAATAATAAATTAATGATAGAAAGTAAATACTGCTTTTACATGAATGAATGGTACAGGACGGCACCACGTCGCGGCCGCTAAAATACCTTCGCTTCCTTGCACTATTACGCCTATTTTAATGATATTCCAATGTTTTAGAAAAAAATAGCACAATTTACGTGTGTACATCATACAACAATTATTAAAATTATTTTGTTTTATAAATTTTTTACTTATTAAAAAACATTTGAGCGCTCTATCTCAAATATGTTCAGGAACTTTCCCACTTACACATTTTTTCATCACGCCTGCCGAAATGAGCGAGCAATGGTTTTTTTAAGGATTATGATTTTTAAAATTGTTATTTTCAAAACGCACACGTGAAACTTTATGATTGAACACGTGATTTTTGGATCCTAATCAATACGAAAATAATAAATATAATTATATTAAGATTATACTAAGCCACGATCAATCAATGTTCATTAAAAATAGTTTAAAATGTTAAAAATTTAAAATTTAATAACGCAGTCTGCTTCGCGTTCCAAATATCTGTTTTCAGTTTTCACAGATGTTTGTCTTTTGTGTTCCAGTTTACAATCTCGTTTAATTTGCACTCGCGATTTATCATCCAGTTTATCAGTAGCGTAAAGTTCTTTTAAGTGATGATAACATTAACTATAATGCATGCAGAAAATTGTTTTGTTAAACTCACCGTCGCTCCAAGCGAAAAGCAAGTCCTGACGTTTGTCATTCAGATCGTTGCGTCTTGGCGGACGCGGCCGATACCGCTTCTCACTCATAATTATTTTACATACAAAATCCTAGTTTCAGCTAGTTATGATCGAACACAATACAACAAGATGCACAATTACATTAGAAGAGACAAATTTAAATAAACTCGATCACATAAAGGTGTGTATACGTGCAGTATGTAATAGCGTCCCATTTAATCATTTGTCTTCTAATCTAGATACATGATAATGAGGCCAACGTCACACAGTTCGATAATACATATTATTCACGGCCGACATGCACATTATTATTTGTCATAAATACAACTGAACGATGAAATTTAATTATTTCTACATTTTTATGACTTCTCTTAACGTTCTAGTAATACAATACTAGACTAGAAGAGTTGAATGCATAACACTTTAATATATCTGGCATGTGTCTTAAAATAGGTAGGTAGGAATTTATCATATTGTAAATATCAGTTTCATGAACCATATGTGACTATTTATTTATATGCAACAAATGTAAATATCCAATTTTAATCTTTATGTTTCAACGTATGGTGCACAAAAACAATAATGAATTAATGTTATCTTATTACAATTCTTATCAGTGAAACTAGTCCCAATTCCGTAATTACACTTTTGCTCTATAAACCTTTATTTTTTGCAACTTCATATTGATCTAAACCAGTCACATTTTATGAATTTAGGTTAAAAAGTGAAACATGAATACACTGTGATTTTATTACACTAATTAGTGAATTCCGAGGTATCACCTAAAACTAGCGTTTTAATTCAGAGCAAAGTAAAACTATGATATATTAATAAGGAAATAATTCAATTTTGATATAAAAAGAGTGCTTCATTCAAAATAGGTACGAGGCCACACGCACAGTTCAGCTGTGAAGGCGGTACGGTCGACGACTCGACGCACTCATTCAAGCCGTTAATAAAAATAAGGATGTCGTCAATATTTGGCATCGCTTCCATAGAGGGGTCACCTCCGTTAAACTTCTATTACTCATATCAACCTTGTAAATAGAAAAATATATCTATCTTTAAGTGCACAAAACTTAAATCCAACAAATAGATAAAGCAAAATAATGAGCAAAATTGATAATTTATTCAATATTTTTAGGTTAAATCTACTCCGCTTAAAATGAATAAAATATAATATCATCATTGAAATTCGTGTTGAATTTACCTACATAGAACATGCCAAGAGCGTTGCATTCTCATACATTTAATATGAAATTTTGAACCATAAATAACAGCAATTGATAAATTTATTTGCATATAGATATACATATCAGTATATGCCTACACTAAAAGATTTATGTAATAGAGATGAATTATTATCAATGGCCAATATTTAAGCATTATCAAAATCAACGGCATTGCCAAATGTATTTTAACTGTAGATTAATTTTATTATTATTGATAAAAGTATACGTTTATATAAAAAAGCAACATAATTTAGCACTCAAGTAATAAAATTATAGGTATTGGGATACATTAATAAATAAGAATATTCAAATCATATGTATCGATATTTTAACTCATTGTTATACTTTACTTGAGTCATAATATGGCAGATGTTTTGCTTATTATATAACAGGTTTTATAAATTGCTGCAGGATACAGAATAAAAATTAAGTTACACACTAATGATTAACCTATGTTTATAGGATGTTATTGATATGGAAAGAAATTAATTTTATATGCAAAGTTTATGTCTTAAACACGTACGAAAAAAGGACAAACAGAAAAACATTTGTGGAGCGTAAGTCCGATAGGCCCGCCATCGGCGGACTCGCGGCGTTATACTGGGGATGCGCGTGCGCAACCCGCCCGCCCAGAATAGCCTTGGCATTATGCCAGCCGCAAAGCTCTAACTATGTTCCCCATTCATGAAATTATCCCTAAAGCCTTCATTATTTACACACTATATTTTTGCATAATCTTTTATAAATTCTTTTTTCAAAACGATTACTGAAAACGATTATGGAGGTTATTTATATGTAAATTAATGATAACAATTCGTGTTTTCAATGCTTCCATATAACTTTACATTTACTTTAAACAACGTTCTAACCTTTCGGATAGAACGTTAGGTTCTTTGAAGTTACACAGATACAATAACTAAGCACCGATTAGCAGACTAACCACATAAGTAATCTTCAAAGCCAGCTCAATTAATTTGTCAATCCACGTGATAAGTCAAATTCACCAGCACTACATCAAGGACACCTCCGAGGTATTCTACTCACGCAACTTTTACAAGGTTCTTACAAAATCAGGCAAACCCACCGTTAAAGTATGTAAAAATACCACGATATCAATGAGCAAAAGGTTTAGTTTCAAGGGCACGTAGTAATTTCGTTTGAAAAGCGTTTAGTCATGTTATATTGTACAGCCAAATGTTTACCAGTTCTATCTCTACATTGGACTTTTTTCAAGAAATAACGTTTACAAAACATATTTTTTATACACATATTGTCGCCTAGAAAATATGAAAAAACGCATTAAAAATATAGAGACTTGTAAAAACCTTTCAGCTGAATGAATATTCAAAACAGAACCAAGGGAAACAAAGACAAACGCATTATGTAATACTTGTATGAAATGTTATAGTGTAGCTGCTATGTTGGGATAGTAGAACAATCCTAATTGAATGTGAACATGTGAGTCATGCTATGTGTGTTTGCGTCAGGTCGTCAATTGCAAGTATGACCGCGAGGATAATCAAATATAATTGAGACCACTGTAACACTTTGGACGTAAGTTAACGCTGACGTGAAATACTTTTTAACATTGGCAAAATATCATTATGGTGATATCTTATATAATAAATTCAATAAGATTAATTAAATATTGTTTATTATGAATTGGCACTCAATAAATTGATAAAAACTTTTAATTTTACTTAATTTTCGGATTTTATCGTGCATATTACGTTATAATGTAAGAATGAACCCAGAAAATAGGTTCGTATTACCGACCAATATATGAATAAGGCACAAATCCTAATATACGTATGAGTCATTCAAAGAGAACCGTTGTTGCTTACGCGTCGTTGCGTGAAAATCGGCGAATCCATTCAAGGTAAACAACCCTGACGAGCTAAGTGCACCAATACTTTGTTTCATTGGTTTTGACGCCTCATAATAATTTATGCACTGTCAAACAAAACAGACTAGTACAGAACCGCTCGCAGTATCCTGAATTGTAACTTTCACTTGCTCTGATCGGTCGCCACTTGCTTTGAAATTTCTTGCATGTTAATATGAACGTAGTATATTATTATTCATGTAAATAAGAATTATTTAGTAAATAGATCTATGATTAAACAGAACAGATTAAACAATTACATACACGTAAACGTTCAACTACATTAAAATCAATAATACGCAAGTGTTCATTTTATCAGCGCAAAATTTTTGTAAAATTAAATACAATGGAAGGTATTAAATTTCGAAAATATCTCACCAGTTAATGTGGCGACGTGACGTGTTGCGCGCGGAGCTAGCGAGGGCGCGCGAGCCGCATCCTGAAGGGCCGCCAGCTTGACGAAGTACCCTATGAAATAGACCACTTTTAAATAGGATATAAATCGTACAAGCTGTAATTGTTTGCAATATCTAGAAATTTCTTAGCATCTTAAAAAATATGCTATTGCAAGTTGCAAGTTGCAATGTTATTTAAAAAATAAATTGTTATAGACTTATCTTTGTTAAAGATTCAAAATGTTTTCAATTGATGTATTCGATCTTACATGACTGTCCCATTCTCATAAGTTTTTATTTATATGAAAAATTTCGTGACTTCTCTATCAGACTATCATATTATACAAAAACATTTATCTGTGTAAATATTTCTCTTTGGCATGGATACCAATAAAGTGATGTCAGGCAAGTGAATGTGTTCAAAGTATTAACTTTTATGAATTCATGTGATCTGCTGCCAATAATTTGGTCATATAAATAAAATAATAAAAAAAAATTAAATAAAATTCACTTAAAATGCACTACATCCCAAAAAAATTGAGCTCTGTCTGATCTGGTCCATCTGAGTTTCCAAAATTTTTCACTGCCTTGTTAAGAGTAAGGCTTTAAATTTGATATAATTTTATTTATTATAGAACAGCTTCTACCCCTAACTATGCTGGCGCAGATATATAATGGACCAAATAAAAGCTAAATTTTCTGGCCAAATGTTAAACTCTCTAATATGTTATGAAGCATAGTAGTAGATAACATTTTTTTTGTTAGCAAGTACAGGTCGGCCAAGTCACATAAGACTTGGTTCAACTTTGTCTAGAATTTTTTAGAGAGAAACAAGCATGTCCATCGAGACTTGGTGTGAGAGAATTGGCAATTTTTCACAGAATGTTTTTGGTAGAAGAAAAGATCAAATCCACATCAAACTAGTTTCAAGATATTTGAAATTGCAGTTTTTAATATCATATTCTCCCTCAACATGTGAGTTTTTATCAAGTGTTTATATTAATGCCTCAGATTTGTTATCTGTGTGATCCTGTTGCTGAACGAAAGTATATGTTTATTTAACAAGTTGGTGTGGCTTGGATTCTTTCTACTTAAATGTGTAGTTAATAACCATGGGATTAAAATTCAAGATGAAGATCAAAATCAAAATACAGTATAAATATTCTACACAAAGATATGCAATTAAAGATTGTATGAAACATTACATAATATGGATAGTCTTATATTATGAAATGCCCAAAATTTTCAAACAAAACAAAGTATTTTGGAATGCCATAGGTATTTTAGTAGGATCTATGAACATACTCACCTTTAATAAGCATAACAGAAAATAAAAACAAAGAAAGAAAAAGCTATAAAAACCATTGTTCACTTAAGAGTTGTAGCAAATATGTATCATTAAATGTAAAAAAGAAAATTCATAATGACTTTGTGAAGTAAGGATAGCTATATCTAATCTCATTTAAATGAATTGTACCAACATAATACAATATATTAAGAAGGTAATGAACATTTGATACTGATTAACATTTTACAGATATTGATATTCATTAAAATATTGATTAGAACACTGCGAAAACTCTATATCAAAATAATAAGGATAAAAAGAATAAAAAGACTTATAAAAGAATTGCTGAGGTAAGTGACATATAATATGTATAATTTGTGTGCAAAAATTATTGATTTTTTTTTTAATAATCAAGAACAAAATGTACTCACAATATTATTTTTCTAAATCGGCCTTGAAATCCAAGAACATTTATCCTGAAAGAGAAAGCATAATTATGTATGTATCTACTATCTAACACCTATAAGGTATTATATTTTTAGCAACACAAAAATCAACACAAGAAGATCTAAGCCAAAATGTGCCAAATAATTATATTAATTATTAATGGTTTCTCAATCGTAGAATCTTTACTTTAATTACATTTTGAAACAAAACTTATGTATGAAATCAAGAACTTAAAACTTTAAATAAAAAAAAAACAGAGAAGTTCATCACAAACAAGATAACTACTTAAAATTCCTCTAATTGTGAGAACGAAGATCAAACAAATACTTACAATCATTTTTACATCATCACTAAATCCTGTGGACACCAGTCTTTTTCGCACCAAACCATTGTCAGAAAATAATAATTACTGAGGTTATTTATAAAGGACACTGATATCTATTCACTTAATATGAAAGGTATAACATATATGTTCAGTAAATTTAGCATAAAAACATTAATCAATATTGTTCAAATAAAAATACATAAAAATATTTCTTCGGAGTCAGATTCAGTGCTGTCAAATTGTCAATTCGCATACTAACTGATTTGATCGAACATTTTTATCTTAGTTTTTTTGTGTCCTGGATGAGTGCGTTTTAGAATCAGCTTGGTTAAAAAGTGGCAATATTTATTGTAAAATTTACAAAATTAAAAATAATTCATATTATATTAATTATAATAATTTAATACCGCAAGAATTGAAAATCAGATAATTAAATAATTTAATTACACTTATAGAAAATAATCCTACATACATGCTCGTTTTAAAAATTAAGTTCGTGGAACTTAGTTTTCAAAAATTTCCCTAGATAAAGGCTTTATCAGTGCTTTTTTTATACAAATAAATATAGTTGTTGCAGCAATCATCAGTATAATTATTTGAATTGTAAACATCAATACAATAAGTGCTAAAAAACCTGAAACAAAAAAAAATATAAAGGTGAACAGTTTTACTTTAGGTAATTAAAAGTTATTTATTAGAAATTTACCTTCGAGTAATACTATACATCCAGCAAAAAGAAAAACTGCTACTATAAATATAAAGGCCATTGATAAAATCATTGTAATGCTGCCGAAGACAATTGAAATAAGAAATGTGGTAAGCAAAGGCTTTCGCAATAAGAATATTAAAAATGTATTTAATTTATTCTTAAATCGTATATACATATGACTATAACATAAAAAAGAAAGGCCATATTCTGAAAAAATAAGAAATATAAATGTACGAATTTAAACAGGAAATATAATGAATACGCTTGTCTAAATATGTTATGACTCACCAATAGGTACTTTAATAGCCAATAGAAAGGCGTTATTTATATCAACTTCCATTTATTATTAATTTGTATTCGACGATATTATAAAAATTTACCAGTTTGCAAAATACTATCAATCGTAATGAGTTAAATCTGTGGTTATTCAATTTCATTATTGTAGGCGGGTAGAGATGAGTTGAAAACAAAAAAAAATAAAGTGGTGGCGAAGTTCCTTTATTTTTTTTATTAGATATTGATTTAAAATTAACTTTGAAGAACTTCTTATTTTTACAAGTTTGCAGTTTTTTTATATAATTACTTACAGCATATTAACTATAATGACTGTTAAGAATATTAAATATTTTTAACAATCAATCTAGCAACCCTAACTTTCCCGCGTAAATTGACATTTGATAACATGTTATAGTAGCTATTTGAAGTTGGTTGTGTTTTTAAATTAATTTTTTATTTGATTTCCCCAGAAAGAAATAAAGATTTAGTCTGTAACATTACATGTTCTTTAAAAAATATTAAAGTTTGTATGCTTATCTCATAGAAACTACAAAACAAAACAAAAATGGTAAGTCTCACACCTACTGGATTTACCTTCGTATTATCCAACAAAATATGTTATATTGACTTGATCCCTGATTAATTCTTACCCTGTATTGCTCTTATATACTCTTCGCGAATTTGTGATTTTCATTGGCGTTAAGGTTTCAACAAAATTGTTGATTTCCAATGATAAATATTTTTTAAATTGAACCCCAATTAATGTATTACTATTAAAAATCATTACATTTTTAAGTAAATCACCAGATTATTGATAAATCTTTCTTACATAAGGACAGCTATTATTCAGGAAATCTTATGGGAATAGCTAGTAGAGAATATGTTCATTTGTTTTATTTTCAGGTCCAATATTATGATGAAAACTTATTATCGGATATGTTACCAATATACTATTCAAGGCTTTTTCCCCAAAGCCTCTTTTGTAGGTGGTTATCATGTGGAAACTATCCCCAACCACTTTCCAACAGAGAATTATCATTTACCTTAGCAGATGATGTGTACCTTAGATATCTATCTATAAATAACCAGAAGGAATTACATACATTGTTCCAGAAGAAATGCCCTTTTAAATTAGATATTGGTCCAGTCTATAATACAAAGTAAGTTAACGAATTTGTATGCTCACTAATACGAGTATCTGAGAGTTTGGTCTGAAAGATTTTTATCTTTCTTTCATCATTTTTCTCTAGACAATCTTCAATCTATACAAAAATACATACTATGATTATGATTTATAACTTACTTATTTTACAAGCTTTTTTATAATATTTTAGACCTTCTATTGGTCGACATGATGCAGTTGTTCTTGCTAGAGAGCTGGTATTTGATATAGATCTGACAGATTATGATGAAGTCAGGACTTGTTGCCAAGAAGCTAAAGTATGTGACAAATGTTGGAGGTTTATGGTTATAGCATGTGAAATAATAAACACAGCTTTAAAAGGTGCGAAAAATCACATTTTTACCTTATTAGATAATAAATATGATTAGCATTACTATACTTGTATTGCATCACATTTTAGATGATTTTGGATTTCAAAATATCTTGTGGGTGTTCTCTGGTAGACGAGGTATCCATTGTTGGGTGTCAGATTATGAAGCCAGAATACTAGATAGTCCAGGAAGAGCTGCTGTTGCTGATTATTTGTGCCTGATAACAGGTGGTGATAATCAACATAAAAAAGTTAATTTAGGCAACGACAACTTGCATTCCAGCATAAGGTTGGTATTGTTTTTTCATCCCCTTTCAACAAATAAAGTTTTCCTCTTTATAATATTAGTGTAGATTATAAGAATTTAATTAAATTTTTCAGGAGGTCAGTGAATATAATTGATAAATATTTTAATGATATTATGCAAGAGCAAGATTTTCTCTCTACACCAGAAAGACTAAATAACTTCATCAAGATTATACCAGATGAAACATTAAGAAAACAAGTCAGTGAGACATTAGAGAAAATGCCTGCATCATCATTAGAGAGATGGGAATCATTTGTTCAGTTATATTATCAATATTGTAAACAAGTATGTATCTGATTTGTACGTTCATTAAGTTTATAAATAAGTTACATGTTACTACTTCTATCATTATAACATTTTTATGGAATATTAAATTAATATATAATTAAAACATTCCAGAATGGTAGTGCTATGCGAAAAATGAAGTACATAATAGAGGAACTGAAAATCCAGTATTGCTATCCAAGGCTAGATGTCAATGTTACTAAGGGATTTAATCATTTACTCAAATCTCCATTTAGTATACATCCAAAGACAGGAAAAGTATCCATTGTATTTAAACCTGAACATGCAAAAAACATGAAATTGGAGGAAATCCCCACCATCAATACCTTGCTAGATGATAGTTCCAAGGAAAATGCTCAACATTTAACAAATATGAGAAATGCTACAAAAAATTTCCAAGAAGTTTTATTTATGTTGGAAAAAGCTGAAGCAGCAAGAAAGAAAAATGAAGCAAGTAAGATTTAGCCTTTTATATATTTTTAATGTAGGGTGACAAAATAAATTATAGCCATAAATGAATCTCAATAAAATGTTCAAATTTACTGCAAGTCAAGAAAACTAAATTTAAAACACGATGACAATTCCTTTTCCTAATACAATTTTGTTGAGGTTCTAATTTCATAACTAGTTTTGAAATGATTTAAAAAAAAAACAGAAATGTTTAGGCTATGACGAAAATTATATTTACCACAGGCAGTATTCTCGATAGCTAACAAATATATTATTTTATGGCAGATTTTACCAAAAAATTGTGTACAACACAACATAAAATACAAATTGTGACAACCTCTTCAGTATTTATTGATATTATCTATAATTTTTTATTTGAACTTATAAGCCCTTTAAAAACCTCACTAAGATTTAATTTGTCATTTAATTCCTTTCAGGTGTATCCATCGATTTTTGAAAACAGAAATATTTGAAAAATAAGACAACTTCTCCAAAATATATTTTTATTATACTTATCTGTGTTTTATCATTTGTTTAGATCTTTATTATAACTTAAGGTCCTTGTGACGTGAAAAACAGCATTGGGACAGAGTATCAGCATACAAAATGGCATTTGAATTGAAGCAAAACAAAACATTGAATGAAGTGCGTCAAATTCTTTATCAAACCCAATGATATATTATTAGTATAATATATCATTGATCAAACCCAGTTGTGTCTTCTTCTTTTATTTTTCTCTTTATTGATGGGTGATACTATTCTTACTCGACATTGTCAAGGCATCATACAACATACAAGGCAATAGCGTGCATTCTTTCTTGTATATTTTTTACGGTTTATTATATAGAGCAACTTAAAGCTATATTAAGGAAATCTTCAAATCCAATAGTGACAGTTCCATTTTGTTGAGTGTCTCTTACTCTAAATGCTTCAGTAAATCGTTGTACTTGAACACATAAAACAATGAAGCTATCAACTGATATTTTTCCCTCTCTTGGATCAGATCTTTTTGTCAAAAAACTTATAAATTCGGGTGAAAATCGAAATCCCATTTGCGATAAGGCTGAAACAAAATAAACATTCAGGGACATTAGCAGCTCATTTACTTACTATGCCATCTAGTTCGAATCTGAGCAAAACTTGTTAACTGATAGACATTCTTTAAATACATACACACTATATAAATGAACACCCAGACAGTAAAAAAATTACAATGTTCATCACATAATAATTTTCTACTAGTGGGGATCGAACCCACGCCCCTCCGTGCAACAGACCATTGTCATATGGTACTGTGGCAATCGGGTCGTCAAATGCATATAAAATTAAATTTCTAAAGATATATTTGACAATGCTTCCAAGTAATACGAATAATAACTTAAGTTCGTCCAGGTAAAGAAGTCAATAAGGATTACGAAATGAAATTTGTACCTTGAGACAATTCTTGTTCATCAATATGTCCAGATTGATCAGTATCATATGTTTTAAACACAGCTAACCACTGGTTTATGTATGTATATAACTTGTCAAACTCTTCAACATTGATATGCCCCGATCGATCTTTATCAAACATTCCTAAAAGTATGAAAACATATTATAATTTGTTCACTACCCAAAATATGGTGTGAAAAGGATATAAAAAATATGTTTGACCTGTTACCTATCATTAAGTTGCAGGCAGTTTCTGAAAAGGTTTGACCTTGTGCATTTACTAATGCTGCTTTAAGTTCCGATGCTGTAATGAAACCTGACTGATCTTTATCCACAGCTTGAAACCATTGTACTACTTGAGGTGAGATGTTTCCTCCAGCACCTATGGATGGATAGGGACCATGTCCTACTTCCAACTGTCCTTGGGGCTGTCCATAGCCTGGTTGACCATACCCTGGCTACAAGATTTGAAAAACATAAAATGGACTGATAAAGCTTATTTCTATAAGTTATTAGTCTATAAGTATTTGGTCCACTGGAATATTTTATAGGTTTATAATAAAAAAAAACAGTAGGTATTGCTTAAAATATTTTATTCTATAAAGTAGGTATAAATAGTAGCATGTTATGATTATTACAATATTTACACGCGAGAATTGTATTAGAAAACTATCAAAACTTGACAAAATCCAAGCATTATTTCATAATAATGGACCGCTATTGGTTACATAACTTTAAGTAGAATATATTTTTGTATCTCATTAAGTTTAGGAATCATTTTCGATTTGCACAGAAAGATGTGAAATATAAAAGGCACCATAGGTACAAGAGTTTATGAAAATTAAAAATTATACAAAAATGGCTCAGTACAAATACATATTGAACAAAAAATGTTTGGCTATTTACAGAACCATGTTATGAAGTTTAATTAATGTGTTTTTTCTTTTCTTTTTAAATAAGTTCAGTTTAATTTTGAAACTTATAACTTCATTCATTACTTTATGAAATCCTTAATTGATTGCTCAAGTTTGCATCGGGATGCAAATATGTATAAGCTATGCTGTCTTGCATATGATTTTGAACAGTAAATACTTTCTGATCATCCAAGTTTTTTAAAGTTTATATTAAATGTAAACTAATCAAGCCAATGATGATTGGAAGTATGCATAGCACTTACATTTGTGAAAAACAATCATCAATTCTAGTTCAAATTGCCCTACATCAACGTGGATGGCTTCACTCAATTCTATAGTATACAAGAAATAAATCAGTATTGTAACGACCACAGGTATTATAAAATCCGTAACTTAAACTATTGTATAGATATAAAGCATGATTATTGATTTGCTAATTTTGTGCCCCTTTACATTGTTTAATCTCAGCACTTCTCTAGATACATAATTTTTACTAAGTTAATTTTTGCTTACATTAATCAAGTCTATCAATTATTGTTACTTGGTTATATTTTTACACAAAAAATTAAATTAACATTTTATAAGCTGCACGGCAGAAAAATATTAGGTTTACTTTAATTAAGAAGTAAAATAGTTTAGCATTAATACAATTCATCAAAATGAACACTAATTTAATGTAGCTACCAAACAATCACATGATAGTTAATTTTATAGGCAAATGACAATAACATCATGTAAAATAGAATAAACCTTATACACTAGGTCCTAATTGTATTTATTGCCTAAGTATAAAGATAAGAAAATAACAAGATTCAAACAAACACATAAATGACATTCAGTCTTTACATCAAACCAATACTGGCAAGTTTATTACACTTTGTACTAAAATAAATGTATATAAAACACTAATGAACAATGCTTTTCACTAACAACAAATACTGAGGCACTGAATAAGTTTCACTTTGTTAATGTAGTTTTATTGTTAATATACTATGTATGTAGATAGACAAAAAGGTAACAATTATAACTAAATAAATATTGGCATACAGTTAGTGAAAATGCAATGTTTTAACAACAATATTCATAAAAATTTAATACAAATACATTTTTATTATTATACTTAAACATTACCACTGTGACTAGAAAAACTATAAGTAGCAGGTGTGACACATGTATTTACACACACTTGTATAGATGGTTTGAAGGAAGATGGAAGAAGCTTATGCGCTTCTGGCACTGGGGAATAACTATGACATAAAGCAGTCTCAAAATGCACTTGTTCACTTCTGTCTGTGGGTACTCCATCAAAACTAGTTTGTTTAGCAGAGTCACCTGTTCCACTGTCTTTACAAGAAGAATGTTCAGATATATTATCTGGAAACATATGAGGCGAGTCACTATCACTATGCACTACTTGTGTCATTTTCACACTTTCGGTGGGATAGTTATGCACAGCACCTGCCATACGTCTACGGGTATGGTATATAATAACCACCCAAATAATTGATGTCCCAACTGCACAACACACTACTGTTATTACAATTATACCTGTCATATTTTCCTCTTTAACCATAATTGCAACAGGTGGTAATACCTTTAATTCTATCATGTCTTTCTTGGTACCTAAGTCATTTGTAATCTCACACTCATAATGACCTGCATCGCTAGACTTTGCACCAATAATTATTAACAATTGATCATTACCAGTGAGATAATGACGTTCAGAAGGCACAATAGGAGTTCCATCCTTTAACCATTTTAATACTGGTGTTGGTGAACCTTGAACCATACATTGCAGGACAACAGATTCACCACTTGTCACCTCTTTGTTTTCCATTACTCTTATAAATGAAGGCTCTTGCAAAACAGTCAATGTTGAATTTGCTATTATAGTCCCAGCTGGGTTTTTGGCAGCACAGCTGTAAACACCCATATCTGTAGTTTTTGCATTAACTATAAAAAACAAGTGATCTGTTGGCATAACATTCATCCTTCTTTCTCTTGCTGCTGGAAAATCATTTCCACCATCTTTTTTCCAAGATATTTCTGGTGGGGGATCGCCTGTTGCTGCACAATTCAATGTAACAGTTTCACCTGTCTTCACTGTTACATTAGTTGGTGTTTTCAAAAAACGTGGAAATGTAACAATGTTCATTTTGGCCTTGGATGAATAAGTTGTACCAAATTTATTGCTTACCACACATTGATATTTTCCAGAATCTGTATGTGATACATCCGGTATCACTAAAACAGATGTAGCTTGTTGTCCTTTGTTGGTTAAAGTTACATTTTCATAAACAACTGGATTGCTTACATTGCCATTATTTTTCCTCCATAAAAAAGTCATATTACTAAAAGGATTTGAAGTAGCTGAACATACCAGATTTGCTGAACGGTTTTTTATAGCTAAATGAGACTTTGGATGTTCAATTATTTTGGGTTTAGGTGAATCACCACAATTTTCCTCTTTAAGTTTAGATATCAATGTTCCACGTACTTCAGCTGGGTATGCACATGTGGCAGTAACTAACTTTTGATCTAACTTTTCCCTTATCCATTTGACCATCCATAGAATATTACAGTCACAAAGTAGTGACGATGTGTTGAAATGAAGTTTCCTAATTTTTGACATAGAATCAAATGCATGTTGCTGAATAGATGTAATATTGTTGTTTCTTAAATCCAATTCAACAACATTTGTTAGGCCTTCAAATGCTCTTGAACTTATTGATTTAATGTGGTTAGCAGATAAACTAAAAGTTACCAAATTTTGTAACTTTGAAAATGGTCCAGACATGTCTTCCACTGTCCACGATATCTTATTGTTGTTCAACAGTAAGGACTGCAGTTGTATAATATGGCTAAAAGCTTCTTGAGATATAGATGATATATTGTTGCTACTTAAATTTAATGTATGAAGATTGATAAGATGTTGGAAAGTACGGCCTTCTATTTCCATTATATAATTGTGAGATAAATCTAAGACCTCTAAATTTGTACACAACTCCCAGGAACCAATGTCAATGTGAGTTATTAAATTGTTTGATAGTGATAATGTTGTTAATGATTCAAGACCATACATCCAGCCTTTGGATATACTCTTGATTTTATTATGATCCAGTTGTAGCAAGTTCACAGATTCAAATCCAAAAAATGCACCATCCATTATATTTTCTATATTATTGTACTTGATTTTCAATACAGTCAAATTGGATAATCCTTGAAAAAGTAGGCCATTGATAACATGAAGTTTATTGTGATTGAGCTCCAATGTTTTTAAATTAGATTGATACATAAATAAATGATTGGGTAATGATAATATTTCATTTCTGTTCAATTTTAAGGTGATAAGATTAGTTAAATTGTTTAGAGCTCCATCTTGAATTACTTTTATATGGTTACTATTTAAACTCAATGTTCTAATTGAGCTATTTGTATGAAATCGACCGATGTCTATTGACATGATGCTATTTCTGTTTAGACTTACTTCTTGTATTTGATGTTGATCAATAAAACTCGGAATGCGTTGTATCGCATTTTTATCAAGTTTCAATATCTTAAGCGATAATAACTTATCCAATCCTTCAGTGACGCCTTCATTTAACTTATTGTAGCTTAAGTCCAGTTGTTCCACCCACTTAGGAATTCTTGGCACGAATACCAAATTTTTTTTTGAACAGTCTACATACTGTTCCAAGCAATCGCATTTTTGAGGACATTCAATATTTTCAGCGAGGGTGGAACATCGTATTAACATAAAAAGTGTTGTCACAATGCGTAATATATGGGAGACTCCCATTTTTATGCATCGAAGAAGCTCGATTCATTGAATGCAACCAATGTTTTGTTCTTGTTCTTACATAATTCTAACAAAAATATGTCCACACATAGAGTTTTCATAGAAGTCCATTTAAAAACACTTTATCAACACGTTACATTTTGTCACAAATACGTTATTTAAGGCAGAAAAACAACACCACACATTATTTACAGCTCGTAACTCGACCGCCATTTTCTTTAATGACAAAGACGATAGAAAATGTAAAGCAGAAACGAGTTTTCTATTTAGTACCTTCACTCAATAGATGGCACCACTAAACTTTTAAGTAATCATTAAAGGAAAAAATCAATCGTTATTTTTGTAATTAATGAATAAAAATGTATTTTATTTTCATGTTTGTTAATGTTTCAACCCTGGATATGTATGCATGAGATGTTATGTCGTTGAACTTTTTGAAAAATTCTATGTTCGGCTACTGCTCGGTAATTTTGAGTTTACGTATAAAAAGGGCAAATGAATTTATAGTATAATAATTATATCAGGCATTTTTCATTTGAAAATCCTATCTTAAAGAGTATATAAGTATCCTATCCTACTTATCGACCTTTCTCTATGGGAACTACCTAACTGCGCTGTTTTATTGCCCGCTAATATGCGAATTACGAAAAGTGATATGACACAAATTATGGTAAGTAAAATAACATATATATTTTTTTAATTTTTTTTAAATCTTTAAATATTTCGATTTAAATAACTCTAAGTTTTTATGTGTACACTGTTGGTATGGCTAATAAATAAATAAAATAAAACATGGTTGCGGTGATATTAACTGTAGTGATATCTATTGAATGAAATGATGTGAATTATATTTCTGTAAGCCCTAATAATTTTCATATGTTTTAGAAAATTGAGGTCAAATTATCCCTGAAATGTAATGTTAACTTTAAGTTTAAAATAAAAATATATATATTTAAGTAGATACTGGAGGATAATTCAAAATGACATATTTTATGGCTATAAGTTAAGCTTCTTCTTAAAAAAACAAAGTTTTAACTATTTATACAGTTCAACTTATTAATTTTATAAAATACATGTAATTATAGCTAGTTTTTATAAGTATGCTTTTATTACTTACTCTCACTTGAGAATGGTAAGATTACGTCCGCTTTTAGTTCAGAGAAGATTAAAACAGGACAATGTTAGATCAAAATAAAGCGCTGCAATTCTGGATTGGCAATTAATACCAATATAAATAATTAATAGTTATATGATTTACAACTCAAATAAAGAAAAATATTTATTTTTTAACATTGCAATTGTAATGAAAATAATGTTCTAAAAAATTTGATTCTAATATCTTTTTATAAAAGGATACTTGTATACAATTGTATTTATGTTAGTGTTTATTTTGGTAAAATTGAAAGTAAATCATATTGATTTTTATTACATATAATATGATATACAAGTATTATAAAAATATATATGTATATCAATTGAATATTGGATTAAATAATGATAGGTTTATTATAAATTAATAATATCACAACTAAGAGAACTAGAAAATATCTTAATAATATAAAATACAAAAAAATCTATTACTTACATATGCCATTGTATAGGATTGTTTGGCTCAATATCCTGTAAATACACAAGACAGTATTTTATCACATATATCATCAGGAGCAAAAAAATATTTAAAATATAAATATAATACTTATTTAAATTATATGGACACAAAAATTGGATATTTTGATTGTAATAAAGGCATCAACTTGAAATCAATACAAATCTTTTTTTAATGACCGAGTCAGAGGGTCAAGGTTAATGAACAAATGAAAAATACATAATTCGATTAATTTTACACCAAACTGAGTTCATAACAATATGTTCAATAACATCTAACCTTTATTCCTCAATGATTTCAATATACTTAATTCTTTTTTTCTTGTCAACAATATTTTTTTTTTCAAGTAATTAATTTTCGGAACTTATTAATTATGAAGGGAGTCTATAATAGTATTTCGTAAAATTTCTTCTTTACTAAACAATGTTATCACTATCAACAACAGTGAAATTTTCAGAACTTTGTAAAATTGTCAATGCCCAAACAAAATATATTTCTTATTGGATTGGACGTACCTGCCTACCTAGAATCTAGATATACATTTGACAATGACGAATGTCATAAGTCATTAATGACATTCCTCATGTTCTGCTAAATACAACAGTACTTTGCCACAGTCTAAAGAAATATAATACTGTGTTAGTAGTGTATCTTTTATAATTTAAATGCAATTTAATATATTGTAACTAATATAATATTTTGTATTATTTTATGTAACTTTTGTTTTCTGTGAATAAAAATATAAAAAATTTAACAAAAAGAACAAAAGTTTCGAAATAGTGTCTATCTTCAAAATGGTTAAAGATATTACAGAAATGTTTCAACAAATATTGTCGAGCAAATAATCCTCTTCAATGTTTAAGATAACACAAATAGCATAAAACCTATAGGAAATGAAATTGGTTTTTTGACCATCTCTCATTCCTACTTAAACCCTAATACTAATAATAACCTTATATAGACTTATAATAACTTTACCTGATAAATTGGAGATTAGGCCAAACGAGTGCCATTATTATAACAAATAAGTAATAACACAATTTTCAAAATGGTTATTTTATTTGCATTATTTCTCTTCCACTAGAATAATCTGTGGAATGTGTTACATTATTATTTTTCTACTTAGATCATCACGTCAAGACCTCAAACTTCAAAGTCATATTCGTCGATCGTTTATTTGTCACGTCTATATCCATATTTTAACTATTATTAATATTTAATAATAATATTCATAAAAAATTGAAATACATCTTTATACCCACTAAATCAATACTAACATTAAGAAGCCATAAAAGAGCCAGACTGCATTGAATTTATTTCTACAATGGACACTTATGAAAGTGTGTTACTTGTGAAAAATGAAGTTTTTGTATTTAAAATACCTCCTCGCACGACGAATAGAGGATACAGGTACTGATTCACCTAAATCCATTTAGTTTAAGTAGTATTTTTCAAATAACATAGTAATTGTTCTATTCAGGGCAGCTGATTGGAATTTACAAGAGCCTCAATGGACGGGGCGTATGCGTTTAGTTGCGAAAGGCGACGAGTTAATAATGAAGTTAGAAGACAAAACTTCTGGCGAGCTTTTCGCAAAATGCCCTATTGACAAATATCCAGGAGTTGCTCTTGAATCTGTTACTGACAGCTCCAGGTACTTTGTTGTGAGGATTATGGATGATAATGGTAAGTATACATCAGGAACTAAAATCCTAGATTAATATTAATTTTTACTACTTTTAATGTATTTTAATTTTTAATTTATAATGCATTACTATACATATTCATTTTTGTTTTTAGATGAAATGATAAGATTTAATCATGGTTAGAGTTTATGTTCAAATTTCGTAATATGACCTCTTTTCCTTCTAGGTCGAACTGCTTACATTGGTTTAGGTTTTGGTGACAGATCAGATTCCTTTGATCTGAATGTTGCACTTCAAGATCATTTCAAGTACTTGAAAAAGGAACAGGAGACTGATCAGGGCCAACAGCAACAACTTGATCTGAGCTTCAAAGATGGTGAAACTATAAAAATCAATATGAAAATAACGGTTTGTATTGTTAACTCATTTGATATTTTTATTTTTATAACAAATATTTTTTTTTCATTTACAGATGTAATGTCTTATAAAAATTTGTTTAACTGCATTATATTACATTGATCCAAAATCAAAATTTTCTTATATTATTTAACGGATGCTCTTATTCAGTTGCCTGTTAAAAAATCTATACTAATATTATAAAGCTGAAGAGTTTGTTTGTTTGTTTGTTTGAATGCGCTAATCTCAGAAACTACTGGTCCGATTTGAAAAATTATTTTAGTGTTAGATAGCCCATTTATCGAGGAAGGCTATAGGCTATATATCATCACGATATTCCCACGAGAGCGAAGCCCTGGTGCGCTAGTGTATTATAATTACCCTAAAAATAATACATGCACTACTAAACATCATTTAAAGAATTGTAAAGTAAGACATGGATGGGCTAAATTGCAGTCATAATATGAAAAACAATCAATTTCTTAATAAGTACTTGTGTGACTGACCATAAAATTTTATATTTTATTTTTCATCCTAATTTTTTTCCATTCTAGAAAAAAGATGGAAGTGAAGCAAGCCGACCCCGTCGTACTGGAGGTGTTGGCGGTGGCTTGCTTCCACCTCCACCAGGCGGATCCAAACTTCCACCACCACCTTCACCACAGCATGTACCAACTCCATCATCAGCAACTCCTGGGACTAATACTGAGTGGGGAGATTTTAACTCCGCCGGGTATGTAGGCAAACAACTTTAATATATTTATTAACATTCACTTGAATAGCACTTTCTCTATGAAGTAGTAGAGATGTTTTAATTTCAACATAAATAACAAAGTTTAAATTGTTAGTCAGTCTGTAGTAGACTCTATACTAAACTTTATAAAAATTTATATATTCATTTAAAATAACAATATTGATTGAACATAAACAGAATTAGGTACCAAACTAGGTGCAGCCTCTATTTTGGATCCTTTCCAGTATATACCATACTGTTGTCAGTGACAGTTTATGTTTATCAAATGAGTCATCTATTTTTTTCATATTACACATTATCTGCGCATAAGTTAATATTGCAAGTATGGTATTGTGGTTCAAAATAATGTATTTATAAGTTATTCAGGAAAATAATGACTTATTATATCAATAAACAAAGAAGATTATGGACATGGCTGACTTTCTTACACTAGACTAGACTTTGCGGTTTTTGAATCTAATAGACTCAAATATAACATTATTTAAAGACTAAAAAAAACATGAAAAGAATTAAGTACTTTACAGTTAACTGAACATCATATCTTATCTTCTTTTGGTAAATCAATGCATATATCATTACTTTGCCATGCATGTATGTCTAATGTTTTTGAGAATTTATAATACAGTGTATTTTTATTTTCTTTTTCAGAGCTGCTGCTCAAAAGCCAACAACTCCTGCAAATCAACAAAACTGGGTTCAATTTTAATAATATATATGTAAATAAATAATATACATATGTTGTTTTCTGCTGTTTAGAAGGGTGTTGCACAATACTTACATAATTTACTTAACCAACTAGGCAGTTATTATACTTAATAAAAAAAATGAAAAGCTATACCTATTACAATTAGTTCATAAACAGCTAAGACAGGCTTTAAGTGTGAAATTGGATTTATACTATGTTATATTTTTTAATTTAATGTTATTAAAGTTCATGACAGGAAGTACATGGTATGTGTGTTATAAAATCTTATGAGCTATATATAAATTTAAGTGTTCTATAACTTAAATACATAAAACTCATTATAACAACATTGCAACATTATTATTATCATTAAAATATTTTAAATAATATATTCCAAACCAGTGTTCAATGTTTGTGTTATGTAACAATTTTATTTTTATTTCATTGTAATAAATTTAAACTTGCATTATATGTTTAAAGTGTAAACTTATATTCAAGTAGTGATAGTATATATTAGTACAAAGAGAAACGTAAATTGATTTAAAGTTCTCATATTTACTTTCATGGAATTTATAAGGCTACTACAGATAAGAGATGATTGGATGGGACAATGCAAAAGTATTAATTTAACATGCGATTTCTATGGTTCATATTCTTTATTGTGTCAAATAATAATGTTTACTGGAAATTTTCATTATATTAGTAGACCAGTGCTTTTAAATAAAATTTTCATTGCCGTAAGTATTGATTTTATGTAAAATTATGAATTTAGTTTGTCTAGTTCAATATGTGGTCTATTATTGCTGTGTAATTTACATATCTGTAACCTTTCTACTCAGTTTGTTCAATTTAAAAGTATATTTGAAGTAGTGGATCGTAGTAGTAATTGTTATTTTAAAATTGGCTTTTAATCATTGATCCGAAATTTGGTGAAATGAACCATATTTATAAACCCCAGAAGGTGGTGGTTATTGGTGTATAGTAGAAAGCCCATTAGGGTTATTGAGGATTCTTGTTTTTAAGAATTATAAGTGTTACCCAAATATTATATATACATTGTTGTAACACTCACTATCGAATAACAAAATATAGAGGCGTGTAGGTGCGTTTGATCCAAATTATTCAGTGAAATAAAATAATAAAATGTATCTCGTGAAATATCATGCAAATTCGACATTGCTGTTCTTGCCAAATGATTTCCAAATAGCTATCATTTGAGCATGTATATGCTAAACAATATCATTGTAAAAGTTTTAGATACTGCGTCGTGACGCAGTCCTCAACCATCTGGCACTTCATAGGCTATTATCACTTAGTTAATGTAATTATAAATAGGTATATTTTTTGTTATTGTGTACATATGTTGTATGCAATAGTGCGTAGTATGATCCTTATCTGTATATGATGTGTTACTCATACTTTAATATAATTATATTATCTAATAATAATACCTCTACATTTCTGACTGTATTTTCGTACCTATCTGTATTTCGTTTCTCGTTTAATAATAATATTTTGCAATCTTAATGTATTTTTCAAGAAAACCTAGATGAGCACTTCATAAATAACGCATATTAACCTTTTAATAAAATTGGATTAAAAAGGATTTCACGTGTTAGAAATCATTGTATGCTATACGGTGTTATTAATATTGTATTGAATCTTTAGTAGTTGTTACCATATTTTTCATTAAATTGATTTAAGTAGTCAGAAATGGAGACGATCATAAGTATATTTTTATTCTTAGCTGTAGGTAGCTGTCGTAGATTGTTTTGCTCCAAACCATAAAGTTGAAATTGTTATGAAGAACAGGTCATAGACACATATTTATGTAAATAGTGGATAAGTAAAGGAATGATAAGTATTTATATTATGTATCTACAACATTTATTTTCGTAAAGAAGATCTGTTCTTGGTGTTCTACTCGATGATGTACAAAAATAAATCAAAAACAGTTACAACATATTGCGTTTTTATTTCACGCGTAATGAATTGTATATATGCTGGAAATACATCGTCTATAATATACAACGTGTCCCAAAATTCAACGATAATACGTTACCAGGTGGTGGGCTTACTCCAAAGCAATTTTTAATTATTTATTCAGACTTTAAAATGGCGGTAAAGTAAAATTAAATTGGGAAACTAATTCTTTGTTTCGAAACGTAAAAAATAATTATGTAGTATTTAAATATTAAAACAATAGAAGATCTGTTTTTTAATTGTATATTTAATATTTTTAAATACATAATTAAAAGAGCCTCGTAAAGAGTTACTGCCCGGGTACTCGCAAAGAGCTACCGCCCGGTTCCTGAAGTCGAGACTGCCGCTGCATTTTCTTATCAACAAACTTCTACTATGTACTTATGCTGCAAGCGTTATAAGTATTTTAATTATTAGGTAATTTTATGCTAGCTAGACATTACTTTACGCTGAACTTCAGTGGTAGATATTCGGTACATGCGTATTGATTCGCGCTGAAGTATGTTTGATAGATTGAACTACAGATTAGATAGAGATTTGTACAGGTGGCTTTTAATTGAAGCCGCTTTTAATAATATAAGTGATCATTATTTTACCTTACTGATCTTATTCCGTTTTTAATTAATAAGGATTGTAGTGTTTTATTCTCTTTGTGGAGCGCAGGATGGACTACAGAGCGCGCTTATTACCTATACTTATTGTTCAAGTGAGGCGCACATTTCAAAGATATATTATATGCCACACAAAATTGGGTCAAAAAATCTTTCCAATGAATAAAAATATTCAGAAATATTTAACATACATTTTGTTTTATTTAAATTTAAAGAAAGGGAACGAAAATAATATATAAATTAGTCCTACCGTGACTTCAATAGTTATTGAAAATTAAGGTTTTTTTCCTGTTGTAAACATTTGCCTTATTTTCCGCTATTCCAAAGGTTTCAAACTTGAGATTGTAAGTTTGTAACTTTGAACCTGTAGGCGTTACTGAGAAGTACTTAGAAAACAACCGGGAAACGAAGTAATCCTATATCTATCCAATAAGGGATTTTTCCTGTGCCTACAAAATGATATCTACGATGCCCAGTGTTTTATAGAATTTATTATAGTTTTTGTCCTTAAGATTTTTGACTCATTATATGTTATTATGTAAAAGACGGCACGAAAAATAAACTTTACGTATGATCATCCTTATTTATTCATTAGCTGAGACCCGCAGTTTCACCATATGCCTCCCATTTCCGTGCATTATCCGGTATAAAAACTATACAATACCCTTAATCCTAGGTTCTTAAACAATCTCGCTACAAAATTTTATCCAAATAGGTCCGGTAGTCTATTCAATTCAAACAAGCAAACAAAAAATCAAATTTTCCTCTTTATAATATTAGCACATATTAGTATAGGTATGTAGATTAATTGATTAAGGTCTTGTAGAGTAATAAGAATGGGTATGTGAATTTTGTTTTTTCTTTACTACTCATAATTGTGGATAAAAACATATACAAATCTAATATTATTGTGCTTGTTTATAAGTATGAAAAACGATTTCTCGTATCGAGGTAATGCTCAACCCTCGTGTGTGATTATATTAGAATGAGATTGTTACGTTTAATGTGCTTCAGAAAACTGAGGAGGGCGACATAGAAATTCCATTAACGAGGATCAAAAGTGAAGAAAGCGAAAGTGCTTTGCGCATTTTAATAGTAACCTATTACTTTGCGTAATGTTGAGGTTGTTGTAAAATAATATGCAGGTACTTATTGAATTATACAAAATTCAATTTGTTTTTATTTTTATGCCAATTTAAAGACTTTCAATATAAATTGCATTATAAATTTCCATCAAAATAAGCCGTATTATAGGATTGATCATTATTTACAATTTGAAATATCGGAAAATTGACTTGAAAAGTTTCTGAATTAATTAGTTACTATGACTTCACCTAAAATCCACGATACAGCAATATCTCTGCGCCGAAATTGTCTGTATTTACAGTAGAAAAGTTTTATTTTTAAATAAAAAGTAAATAGTATTTATTAAAAATATGATTTAAATTTATTAAAAAAATGTGCGTTTGTTCATTGTTGAGTAAGTAAAAAAGAACGTCTAGGGCTAGTGGTAATCGAGTCAAATGTATTTTGAAACAAAGTAAAGGCTATATTTTATAACTTGTACTTATTATTCAAGAACTTTCAGTCATACAAATACATTTTATCCATACACCTCACAATGCTTAAAATATATTAATGACCTATTTTTTTTTCATTTTACCTTCGTTCCACAAAGCTTTGCCTTTTAGTAAATTTTTCATGTCGGTAATGAACACGCTGTAGACCGTGGAGATTTAAATTCTAAATGAAGCTTTAGGCTTTGGATTATAGTACGAACATAATATATAAGGTAAGAATGTTTGAGAATTCACCCACTTGGTCGAAATGAGTTCTCTCAGGGGACATGAATATGAAAAGCGGATGTCATTACTGGAAAACGAAGTGGACTTAGAAGTAGGCAATTTCCATTGAGGTAATAATTACATATCAGCTGATGTGAACAGTAATGTCTCGCATGTCGTTTCAGTAGTTATAAACATGTATTAAGGATACTATGCGAGAGGGGGTAGTTTTCCATCTGTCTGACATGTCGTAGGCGCGGTTCTGATTATTGATCGGGCGTGCGTCTGCGTTTGTTGCGTGTGTGGAAAATATCAGATGTCATGACATTTGGGGACAAATAAAGATAGGACTCAGATGAAAAAAAAATGTTACTAAAGGATAATCAGTGTTGATTATTAGCTTAATTTACATTCATAATCGGGAATAGGGATTGGACTCGGGACTAACTTAATAATTAACTAAATTTTGTAGGGAATTTCCAGTACTACGTTTTTTCAGGTAGTAAAGGCATTGAGCGAAACGGTCCCGGGACCTTAAGACAGTTCTCAATTATCTGAGCCCGTCCACAAATGTCCCAACCTGATATTAAATCTTGGGAGTGTTAAGGTCTGGTTGTGTTTCAGTAAAGGTTGAATTTTAATAGATTTTTTTGGGTTGTGATGGGATGGGTTGAAACAGTTAAGGTCGGGTTGGAAGATCTAAAATCATAATAGATTGCACAGCTTCGGTTTAAAATATTAGAACGTCTTTCAATACCGATACTGTTAGCCTTTATAATGTCATTATCATTGCTGGTGTATGCAATATATGAAAATTTATATTTATACAATTTTATAAACACAATATTCTTTCAAATAGTCTTTTGTCATGAACTACTCTGTCTATATTTACTACACTAGATAATATTTTTTCTTAATCACTACCAAAATCATATAAATAATCATGATACATATAGTTTTCCTATATGATCTTTACCTCTTGCCTTCTATTTTGAATTTTGATATAATGAAGTTTATTATATATAATATCAGTTATAACTTCTCAATTAATAATTGATTAAATATACGCCGTTATGTGTGGTAAATTAAGGAACGCAAGCAAACATAGCGAATTGTATGCAAATCTCTGTAATCCGAGCTAATCTCTTAGTACGCTTGGAACTATACAGTATACGAGACACGTCTTCACAACAATTTAACGTTACTCAAAAGGAGAGAATCCAATCCGACTTATACGTGATAAGTAATCCAGGGATTGTAAGATTATAATTGTTTACAATTACTAAGTTTTATTTGAAAAAGTGGTGTTGTTTTACATATTTTTATTTATTTATTTTATTTCTTAGGGCAGAATAGCGTGACCATTCACGATATTCTGTTAAAATAACTTTGACATTCACCCATTCGAGAAATGCAGTAACCTGAATAATTCATCTTTCTTTATGTATTTGTGCTATTCTACTTTATCAACCCCTCTTCTAGATAGATCGGTAGATAGATAAGTTATATTTATCTTAAACATTGGCGGACAACCGATCTATCTTAAACATTGGTCAGTTGTGGTGGTAGTAGTGAAAAACAAAATAAGTATATTCTTCATGAAAAATGTTATATTCTCATTAATACCTCAAAGCGCTAGTGAAACTTCAAGGAGTAACCAGTTGATATTACGCGGCCTCTTTGATTAAGTTCTTAGTGCTTTTTGCGTCTAACCAGAAGTTTGAGGCTTAAACGGGTTTGAGCGGTGGAGTAAATATTATCTGTGCGTTGGACCAGGAAATCCAATTATTTTTCATTACACCGATCTGCATATTCTGTAAAAACAAGAAGATTTAGCCTTAATTCTATAAGAATTTAAGAAAGAATAGCATTTGAGGATGAAAGTTTATTAAATCATATGTTTTTATGTTTCAGAATGTACTTTTAAAATTTTCATATGATCATATTTTGGATCATATGAATTAAAGAAATGCTATGCTATATAATTATATATACAATTAATGTGTAGACCATTTTTACGTGGCTAAAACTATGTATAAATAACACACGTCATAAAACAGTCCCTCATGTACAAAACTAAACGAGGTCTAGAAGTAACATTAATAGATTATTGCCACTTGACGGCACAGAAGCAACTTTGATGTCAGTAAGTACCCGTAGACCTCTCAGCGTAGTCGAGCCTCGGAGAGACCCAAATAGGATTTGAGGCAACAAAGATTTTAATAATAACCTCTACAGACCGTTTTGATCCCATAACAGTATTAAAATGAACATAACTTGATTTTACTGTTTAAACAATGATTTATAAAGTTTGTCGCCATAAGTTTGTTTATCACAGTAATTACGTCGGAGAAACATTTAAATATTTTTCCTGATATTGGCTAGAATGGAACTTACTTTAGTAATCATGTATAGGTATACTTATGTGTTCTTGTTGTGCATCTTATATGCACAAAACAATGGCATTATAGACGCTATGTATTAAAATAAAAGCTTGCTCTTTGATGAAAGTAATAACCTGTTTTTTAACTAGATCTAAGCCTAAACTACTGAAAAAGTGATAAGAGTTATGATATGGGTTACGCTCACAAATAAAAACATCAAAATGAATATTACCGCCATTTGATAGGTCTTTTCAGGACCACAAAAAATAATATGACCACAAAACAGTACAGATAGTGCGTTTTGAAATATGTATAGCCCCTAAAATACGGAATTTAGTTCAAAAATTTAGTTGGAAATAGCTTATTTTGACCAATTGTATAATACATTACAAAGGTTTGCATCAAAGGTATGCGTTAATAGATAAAAAATGTTAAAAAGTTTTTGAACCGGGACTAGTTCCATGTATATTCATAATTTACACCTAAATACCTTTTCAACGATCTATCGTTTGTACCAGATTTCATATATTTTTGTCCTTTCGGCGTGAACATTGAATTTCAATCTGCTGAATATATTTTTTGGAACAATATATAGAACAAATATGTGTGGGGCCTAATTAAGATATATTTTTATCTTATCAAACGAAATCCACGGTACAATCACACCTTATACCCTTTTATACGCTACGCTTCCCCTTATCACACCCATCACTGTCAATTACCCTTTATCTTTTATCAAGGCTGTAACATGAATCGCATAGGTATCACAATTTTTCAGGTGCTATTTAAATTATTAATGTTTTATAAGGGTTGGAAAGGGTTTAACAATTTTCTTTATAGCTTAATTAATAATTTTATTATCTTTACTTTATTAGCTTTTACGGTGTTTGAAATTAATAAAACAGCGTCATAAAATGTGCGAAACGGCTTTATTTAAAAAATGCGCTCCAGTAATTTAGTAACGTAGCGAGCATGTTCGGTCGTTGCATCTAGGGAAAATTGCATTTCACGCCTCGCAGCCCAGGCTACCGGTCCTCGGTCTGAGGGTGAACGATAGGAGGGGGTCGGTTGTTACTTGTTACTAACATGAGATACGTTACACTAAGATACATTTCTGTTGCAAGATCAATACTGTTGACAAAATAAATCATAGAAATAAATATCGAATCAATAGTAAAATGTATTTCTTACAAAAATAGCATCCAATTAAGCGTTAAAATGTACTTATAAAAACATTGATGAGGGATTTTATATAAAATTGTTTAATGTTTATTTCCTCTTATTGCAAATGTGTAAAATTAAATTACTTCAAAGAGTATACCATGTTAATGTAAATAGCGAGTCTAAGAGTTAATAAAATTCAAGTGAAGACAGTCAAGTTAATCCTTCCGTTCTCGGTGCTTTGCACGAGTAATCAGTTTTAATTTGAATTTATTTGTGATGTGAGCGTTGACATAAATCTTTAGTCATTTCCAAAATTAAATTGACCTACAACGTGTGACGTTAATTCGTATGTACAGGTTCGCGTAGGCTTTTAGAGTACTGATATTAAAAACAGAATAAAATATTCTGTGGTGTGTTCGTCCATTATTTGGTAACGCTGTGTCATATCCAGTTTTAAAAGGAGAATTGAGATTGAAACAATCACGGTAGGACTCGACTGTTATTTGCTTGCAATCACCCCAGCTCTCTAGTCCAGCGTAAAGCACTAGGTGTATACAATCGTAGCACAGGGATCACGCACCAACAAATCTGCGTGAGCTTGATAAAAGTTATCAGCGATTTATTTTATCTTATAGAAATATCTTGTAACACCATGACTAGTATTAAATGATTTTATATGAATTATTAGAATTTGTTACAATTGTGTTAAATAAAAAGCAAGTTAAAGTTCTATCAAAGTTTTATAATGTTAATGAAAAATGATTACAATGAATTGTACTTGTATTTTGTATCAGAAGATTTGAGAATTGACTTTGTTATGAAATCAGAAACTCAAATCTGAACAACGGTACTTAGAACAAATGTTACAATAAATCGAATACAAGTTATATTTTATTTGATTCAATAAAATATAAAAATATATATTTAATTATTTAGTGTTAGCTGCTTTGTTTATTCTTATTCTTATAGTAATCACATAATTAGTCATTTAGTAATGGACGATACGTATACCATTGTTTTTTTATATACTTCACTAGATCCTACTAATATTATAAATGTGTGTTTGTTACTCTTGCATACAAAAACTACTAAACGGATTGTGATGAAACTTGGTATTCACTGGTAAGTAAGGATCCAATATAGGTTACTTCTAATCCCGAAATTCTCATGGGATCAGAAGTTACATACGCGGTTGAAACAGCGGGGCGTGGGTAGTTTTTATTTTTTTACTCTGTATGAAGTAACGAAGTAACATATGTGAAGATTATAAATATTAGTTATTGATGGTTATTAATATGATTATATCTTTAATCTCGTCTATTATCATTAAGTCATATTGCATAGGATGGTCTGAAATCTGAACTTGATGAAAAACCTTGCAGTAATCGATGAACATTCCTGAAAAACAACGCCCTAATTTAGACCCTCTGCCTTTTTGGATATTTCGCAATTTTATCTCACCTTTAACACACATGCTAACATTAAAAACCAGTATTACATTTTATAGTTCATTTTAAAAGTTTTTTTTATTGAACAGTAAAGCAGCATTTCAAATTTTTAAAATACCTTTTTTATGTTTTTTTTTGCATTGTTTTATAACAAACAACTTGCTTTTTATTTAAAAAAAGGATGTATTTATAGTCACTTCAGTCTAAGATCAATTTGTAATCAAGTTCCATTATATTAAAATAAATGAAAGAAGCGATAAAAGCCATATTTTCATTTCATATTCTAGTCGAATGAGTTGATCACGGGACATTATTCCTACGACTTTTTCTATCGATTGCCGTCACTAATTTTATCAATTGCTCATTGATAACATAATTAAATGCAGGGAATGGGTGAGATATGAAATAAAAGAATAGTATGAAACATCAAGTTGTCTTTATTCAAGTTACAATACTTATACTTTGTACTACGAGAGAAAAATCATTAACGTCTTTCTATGTACAAAAAATATGTTAGTAGATATGCAATCATTTAATGCCTATCTCCATTTAAGACAAGAATAAAATCTCAAGAGTAATAAACAGAGTAAATAAATAAAAATTTAGGCACTGTATCTTAAATATTTTCTCAACATATCACATTCATTGGCTCTATATAGAGTATATCATACATTATTATATAATTCATATTTTATACTAGTAAGCGTTTCATTCTTAAAGAATTATTATTACGAATTTTCTAAAGGTCGGTAGGGTTTAGGGCAGGTACTGTGCCTGTATTTTAATGTAACGGTGGAGTGGAAACTTTGACCCAAAGGCTCTTCAAACACAATGGACGACTAATTACTACTTTCTACAGAATTACTAATCGAGTTCTTTTCATTCCATATAAAATTATTTTGTGTAATATTTCATTACTTCGGAAAATATTTATTTGATAAAATGAAATAATCACAACCGATGCCTTGATTGAATTATTGGGAAAATATTTTTTTATCGTCCTCATTTACTATTTGTGTAAAAATAGTTTAAATAGCTAAGGTTGAGATACAATTCTCAATCATTTAATTAATTTGAAATATGCATGAACTTGTGAAACTTAACGATATTGATTTCAATTACATTATTAACTATATTCTATATACCTTACATAAGTATATTTTTGAATGAATTTAATTGAAATTGTTTATTATTATCTTTATCACTTAATGAAACTTAGATTGTTTAATAATTGTACAAATTGAAAGAAAATCTATTTGGGGGAAGACCACATTGTGACATTATTGTTTTATTTTTTATTTGGCACGACATAGTTTACTCACTTTAAGTTACGTAGTAGTATGGAATACTATATATTGTCATAGAAGATAAATATAAGGAAATTGAATATAAATCACATATAAGAAACTATTGAAGGTCCCGATGTGTAATGAAAGTTAAAACATTGAATATTAAATGTTATTTTGGACTCTATAGTTACTAAACTAAATATGATTTGTAAAACTTACATCGATACCTAGTTCAATATATTGTTGTGAAATCTACATCTAAAAAAAGAACAAAGAGATTTAATGGCAATATTTTAAGAATAACACACTGCGGAGAACATCTGCTACGTATCATACATTTAAATAACTATAATCTAAACAGTGACTAGATAAATAAAAATATTAACCTAACAATAAAATTATTATTCATGATTTCTGATATGTACATTTATTGAATAGTAAGAAAGGAAATTTTATTTCACTGACAAAATATTTGTTAATTATATAAAAATATAAGATTTTAATGAAACAAGTTTTACTAACACTGAGAGTTATTTTGAAATTACTTACTAATGAGCATGTTGGAATATAGAATCTTAACTGTTAAAATTATTTTTGAGGCTGAATGTGCTCTGATTAGACGCTCTCGCTGGTAACAATCGTTCGGACACTTCACTTATATCACTAGCAGAATATCTGTTCCTTTTTATGTTCGCACCTTTACAGTCTTTTTCAAAAAGTCTTTTCACGTCTGGTTGCGTATTTATGCACTTGACACTTCCAGTGGGGCTTATGTTCGGCTCGGCTCTTTCGCTGGTCGTACTGGACGGAGACTGGCTTCCGTTTTCCGATTCCATGATCTGCTCTAAGCCACTGGGCCTGCGACTTCTAGTATCATAATACTCGACGGCCGGGGCCATAACCGGCGTGAGGTTCGCCATCGGATCTAAGCCGAGTAGAAGCATCACTGTAGCTGGATGTTCCATTATATATTGCGTAACACAGTTCAAAAAAGGATCTGTTTGTGTACATCGATTTACTTTGGGTCGTTCCGGTGTTATCGGCCTTTCCTGCTGGAATAAAATATAATTTGAAACAACTTATTTTACATAGAGTGTCTGATAGATTTTCTATGTAATAAAGAATACCTGATCCCAACAAAACACGTCAGGAGGATGGCTACAGCTCCGAGCTAGTTGATTAGGAGGCGCATTCCACTGTAGGTTGGGGTTAGAATGCGCGGCGTGCCATACGGGCCCCGTCATCTCCTGTAGAGCTTGGATTGCATTCCGAACCTGCGTAATCATGTACAAATACAATTGGCATGAGGGAGAGTACGTCTGTATGCATTCTTAATTTTAGACCTAACAACACGGTATACACGCATTACAAAAACTACAATTCATGTAGAATAGATGTATGTATTGAATGAATAGTAATTTGTTAGAATTAATTATTCATGGAGACCTGTTGCGCTTTTAGTCCATTTTGTTTTAAAAACATAAATGCTGGGAGTTGTATGAATTAAGTTAATGACAGTAGTTTTTCATGTCTTGTGTGATAATTTACTAACCTCCATGCTAAGCGCAGCGACGTCATGGTGTAAACTGGATACCTGCGTATCGAGTCTCTCCACAGACGAACGTATTTCTAAATTTAAACCTTCTAAAGAATCAGCTCTCGTAATCTTGGGCGTTGCTACGGACCGTTGTCTCTCTATTCTTTCCCGTAATTCTCTGTGCGTTAATCGGGCTTGCCCGTCCGACCTAAAAGAAAATGTTTGTGTTGTCCCGGATTATGTACTCTAAGTAATTGAATAAGAAATATTAGACAAAGAAATCATTTTACCTAAATCTTGCGTGTCGGGGACTGCTTGTGCTTGGGACTAATGGTTTTTTTGGTGACAAAGCTTGATCCTCTGTCGCATTTTCGTCGTCTTCTGATATTGAGGGTAGCGTTAGAGAGGGATGTCCGTTTCCATCGGACTCTTGCTCAGCTTCGTATCCTTCCCTTAAATTGTACGTTAAGTCATGTTGTATATCGTGTATGAATTCTTGTTGGTATTCAGGATACAAACGAAGCACTTCAGCCAGCCCGATCATGTTAATGCACTTAAGATCGCAGTAAGTGAGCGCCTGTAATATTAAGTTTGTTCCATTATCGGAACCTTAATTATTCAAAGTTTAAATGCAAATTTCATGTTAAGAGGATATTGTGTACCTTCACATCGCTGCTTGATTTGACGACGACGTCGGGGTTATTAGACTGCGTAGTGCCCGTCCCGTTGTAGGCCTGTAAGTGGGTATTCATATCGCAGCCCACTAAATCTCCCTTACCTAAACAATAAAGGTTGCTCTTATTATTCTTGATGCCAGCTTCACATATTGGAGTTATGTCTTCATCTTTTAAGAATTTTTTTATTGAATTGAAGTTCAATGTCAGCCTGAACATTGAAGTATGAGTAATATTTACATATAAAAAGAAATTGCAAGAAAGATTGTAAATTAGTGTTTACCTAAGATAGCTTACCTAGTATAGCGACAACCATATCATTTTGCATCACCTCCATTGAGCCGTTGCAAATGTAGTAAATGTATGTCAAAGCGTCGCCTTTGTGCACGAGGTATTCGCCGGGTGCACAGAAGTTGTTTCGAATATGCAAAGATAGAAGCTTCAGACAGCCTTGAGAGGCAGACTCGAATATAGGGAGCGACAGGATTTCCCTATGCAAATGTAAAGAAACGTCGCCTCTCAGTTCTTCAGGGAATTCTTTGAGGGTCTACAAAAATAAAAGAATTACTGCTTATAAACCAGTACTAATCCGATAATCGAAATTAACAAAAAACTGCTATCATTGTGTTCTTTGTTAAATTCTATCATCTTATTAAATTATAACTAAATGGGGAATTATGTTATTATCCTTTTTCTTAAAAATGAAAAAGCTTAGACGGTGCAGATTAAATTGACCGTTTTGTATTTCCACCCCATTTAATTCGGTTGAAAGAGAATTTTTTTCTTTCGAGACAATAGAAAATGCTTATTTTATTTAAAACTGGCGAATAGAAAAGCTATAATTTAAAACATTCCCAATTTTCCCAGCATGTATTTTATTTCTCAATCATAAACGTCTATTATTTCGTTCAGTTTAAAAGCACGAATTACGTTTCAAATACTGTGTGGGCGGTGTTCATTTACTTTCGTGGAAAAAAAAAAGATTACATACATATTTCCCATTAACAGCCAGTTCCGTTTTACCTTCGAATAAAGCCTACTAAACATATGAAATATGTCTATCCGCTCCATCTATTTTTGAATTAGGAAAATTATTTCCTAATAGGTACGTACGTACGTATGTCCACATACCTAAGTATCACAACTGTTGTATTTCTAAATGATAAACATAATATATATTTCATTTGCAAAAGTATTATCCTCTGCATATATACCAAGAGTGGGTGTACCAAGCAATCTAAAGCTCACCTCATGTATATCAATGCCATGGTTGAGCGACCACATCGTCTGGAAATAGTCTTGCATGCGCTGCTTGAGCTCCTTAGGGACTTGGTTGATAGTCAGGAAATCTTTCAGATCTCGCCATTTACTTTGATACATCGATCGCCGAGAGTACATCCTTTGTATGATTGCAGTCACGTTACCGAAAACCACCGCGTGCATAAGAGCTGAGAAATGATAAAGCAGTTGAACACTCAAAAATATATATTACGATGAATTGCATAAAAGAATCGAATGATTTATTAAAATTCTGTGACAATAGAAGTGAGTTATTGAAAAATGTGAATGGAAAAGGAATGGGTATGGAAGACAAATTATAGCATTCTTTTATTTCAGATTTGGGTTTTATTCTCTCTGCTATCGATCGTAGCATCATTATTGCATTGTGGATTAAATTAATAACTGAAGGGTTTCGTTGTTGTAACCTGACGCTGACGAACAATATGATACTTTAAGCGAAAGAAAGTTATATTTAACGCTAACTTACATTTTTCTATTTTCTTAGACGTTCTAAGACAAAGTTTAAAGTACGTCTAGAGCTTCATAAATGAAAACCACACGATCTTTTTAACAGAAAATGTTATAAGTTTGTTTTATCTAAGAAATTGGTACATTTCTATTCTCTACATTTATTTTTTACATACATATATAATTGCGTTCATTTTACTTACAATATTTAATCACGTTGTGTTTTAAAACGAACTTGTAAATAGCACATGTGAACATTCCACGTAATTAAAAACTAACCTCCGACCAACATAACTAATATGCTGAAAATTTTCTCCGGCAAAGTGTTCGCTGACACGTTCCCAAAGCCGACGCTCGTTAACGAAGAACAGGTGAAGTATAGCGCCGTGACATAGCTTTCGCTGTGTGATATGTTCACTATTGGTATTTTCAATCTTTCCGCCAAGTTATTGATCCAACCTGACGGAGAAAAAAGAACATGTAGGCTGTTATTGAAGTTGTGAACTTTAATACGTGATGAAATGTTGAAATGTGTAATTGTCGTTCAGCAGTAACGTACTACGTAAACGTACGTATGTATAACTTTTGAAACAAAATATGACTACAATTTAACATTAAAATAACAGATCTGTTGTAAAATAAATAGTCTAAACAATTATTATATAATAGTATAATAGCCTGTAATATGGCATATGTCAGTTTAATAGAATTTACGAAACCGCCACAGTAGTTTTGTGTGAAACCATTATAATATACACACAAATATTTCCTATGTATAATATTAGATGCATCGCTAACAAGGAAACATGACCTAAATTGTTATCTTACCTAAATCCCAACTTTCGTTTTTGTGGTGCTCAATCTCCTTTTCAGCAATAATAAACCAAATGCACGC
Source organism: Phoebis sennae (assembly GCA_001586405.1). Taxonomy (NCBI): domain Eukaryota; kingdom Metazoa; phylum Arthropoda; class Insecta; order Lepidoptera; family Pieridae; genus Phoebis; species Phoebis sennae. Next base: position 342,080 of record LQNK01000129.1, read on the forward strand.
AAGCCAGTGAGCCACTAACGTAAATGACAGCATAAGCAATGTAAGTATGAGAGCTGAATACTGGGAATAGCGGTCCATCTTCTGCAGAAGTCGAGCCAAACGTAATAGACGGGTCAATTTTACCAGGTGAACATTGCCGTGCGTGGATTCCTATAGAAAAAAGTATATTTTAGAAAAACTTTCAGGAGAGAAGCATACTCGTGTTTAATTATCTTTAAGACATAGTTTATTTCTTTTTGTAAACTAGCGACAAAAGGAGAATGCGGAATTTCTGAGCCGATTTTTGATTATTTTTTTTGATATGGCTTTAAAATTGGGAGAGAATGGAAAACTGAATATATCACGGAACAATTAATAAATTGGTCACGTCAGTTTTCCATTAACAACAATTTCCTCGAAGTGAGATCAGCCTAACAAGTACCTAACAACAATACTTATTGACATAAACCGGTATAAATAAGTACACAATAACTAAAAAGCTAATAAGATAATATACCCAACTCCAGCAACAGGCGTGGGCAAGATTTACTAGATTTTACGAGGGCTTTATCGATTAAACTTTCCTAACAATAGCTATTGAAACATTTAGCATTCACAATAACTATGTACGATCTCTCATAAAGTGGATCTAACAATACTCGAAACATCAAACAAAGCGCTCATGTTCAAAATCGAAACAGTTGCGACAGTTTTGAAACCGTTTGAAGTCAGTAGATACAATAATAATTAAAACTTTGCTGTTAAATTAATTAGTCGGCATTTCTGACGTGACTTACCGTCCCACTGTATACGTCTGAAGCGTAAAGTAGGTCAAAAGGGAGCGCGGCCAGGAGATCCACCACGAACCAAGAACGTATATAATTAAGAGCTATCGCTTTGGAGTCGGATACCACTTCCCCCTTCTTGCTTACAAACGTCGTTCGAAAGTTGAGGACGATATCTGAACATAAAGACACATCTTAAAGAACTGATATTTATAATTATTTTTTCTTAATTATTTGATAGAAATATATTTTGTACCTATAATAAAAAGTGCTTCTACTATAACATCACTTGTAACACTTATCCTGGGATGGCCCTCGTCAACAAAGCTGGCGTTATACGGCACAACAACCGCCACGTAAAATGTTGCTATTAGGATTAACCAATCCCAGAAGGTTTTAAAAACGCCATAATGCGAGATAATAAATTTGGACTTTTTTATCGCGGACGTTTTGTACTCGGGGAGTGGAGGGTCCGACGAATGTAGCAGGTTCTACAACAATAATCATTTGTTATTTATACATTTATTTTGGAAATAGTATTAATCTTAATTAAATGCAATTCATTTGTTAGAAGCGATTAGGCTACCTTACTGACATTGTTGAGTTTTAGTTTAGTCTTCATTTTATCCGGTTTGTAATGTCCTGAAAGCTGGTAAAGAACAGCCCTGGAGCGCCGCCTGCCCATGTTAGCGGGTGAAGGCGCTTCGGGGTCAAGATTGCCATTCGGGTCTGGAAGGAGGCAACTAGATTCAGCTCGGAACCGGGCGCCCAAGAGTGCCGCTGCGGGTACAAATGGGGACAACGCTAGAGTTACCACGCCAGCCGAAGGCCGCACCGCGGCTCCTGTACGCATAAACCACCCTGTTACTGCACTAACTGCCATGTCTGTAACGCTTCCACACGAAATTGTTTATCTAATTATATTCCGATTCTAATGATGTTTGAATTACGAAAATAAAAATGTTAAACATTGTTTAAAAATATTACGCGCTCGTGTGGAAGGCTCCTAAAAGCCGTTACATTAAGTGCTACAGACGTAAAAACGTTACAAGTACAGGATTTTCTTTGTGCCGTAAGCTATGAAAAGTTTTTGATGATGGAATCACTCGACAGTCACGCAAAGGATAAGCATAATGAATATTCACGAGAAGAAATGTGAATAAATTCGAGACGAGAAACGGATTATTTGAGGGTATTACTGTTTTGAGGTAACGTTTGAAAATAAGAATAATTTATTTTCTGTGTTTGAAAAGAAAATCCTATACATGTTTATTTGGCTTCAAAGAGGAGATAATGGATGTGATAGCAAATATGTTACGAACATGCGACAGACTTACCTATTCACAAATATTAATATTAAGACGAAAAACACATGCGTATAAGTACTTGTTTAAATTTAAATAATACTTTATTTAAGTGAAATGAAGAGAATATTTTCACAATTATACAACAAAATAAATTAAACTAAGTAAAATACTAGGAGTGCAAGTTTAGATTAATAGAAATTTCTATAAAAGATATTTCTCAATTCTAACATGCATTTTTATGACAGACCTACTTATTAAATATACTTGATTAGTATTCTGCAGAGCTTTAAAATGTGAAATATTTTTAAAGATAGAAAGAACACTTTACTATTTATAAAATCATAATTATGTTTTATAAATTCATTTGTAAGTTGGGTTTTAGATATTTATTTGAAATTGATAAGTTTGATGATAAATGAAAAAAATTGATTATCGATGTTAGTGAATCCTCGACACTTGTTTTGGTGCAAAGAATAAAGAAATAAAAACGAACTAAGAAAGAATAAGGTAAATAAAGTGTTTATTACGGTCATATTACAGATACTAATTACTCCATCTTTCTTACAGGAATATAATATAATGTGAGCGGCGGATTCACTAACAATGGTCTATTAATTTTTCGGTAATTACAGGGTGGTTTCTGTAGATCACAGAAATAGCGTACGTAATTTATTTATTAACACAAAATATATTTGGAATGTTAATATGACAGAAATATTGAGAAAAAATATAAAAACCTCTTCATGTTATAACTCTCTTATCGCTGCTATAAAAATACCCACTCTACGCTAATTAATACTTTCTACTAAAAACTAGGTGTAATTAGTTTAAAATGATATACAAACATCGGAATGATCACACCACATAAACAATTTTTACTTTCCAGCTAACTACCTAAAACATAAATTTGAAGAAAAACCTACAAACAGTTTGAAATGAGTTTTACCGTGCGGTGACGATCCAACCAGGGGTCTAATGTCACTAAAACAACGTGCTCGGAACACGTTATAGGATTGTAAAATACAGTTTAAATAATTATGTTATATAAATAATTGTATTTATCTAATCTAAGGTATTTTGGCAATGCAACTTCAACAACCTAGTATAATGATACGTAGGTAGGTACTAGTTTACTGGGTTTAAAATTATGATTATACAATTTATAATATGTTAATTATTCTATTAATCTATGGAAATTGTAACCATGCTTAAGTATCAAAGGTACTCTTTATAAAAGTTTTTATCTGAAAATGGAGACTTGAAGAGGACAACACGAGTACGTAGTTATACATTGAATTTGTACACAGTTCGTTCAGTGGAAAAGGGCATATGCAATCAAGTATCATTCAAAAATATCGACTTCTTTTACTAACCGCTATCGAAGTCCTCATTAGTATTCATGGCGGCCATCTTGGTATTTGTGATATCCTTGAATGAGGCGAGGAACAACACCACCTCTCGTTTTTCATTTTTAATTGGGACGATATCGAGCAGGCACCAGAAAGGTGTTCCTGTGGGTAATTAAAAACAAATATGTATTGTTACATTATATTAAAATTTCAATCGAGGGTTATCCTCAACGCAAACTAATTAATTAGTTACCTATTGTGTTAATAAAACATGCATATTATTTCGACATTCTTTGCCAAAAGTTGATGTTAATTATTATCAAAAAACCTTGCATTCATAATACATAATCATAATCAAATACATCAAAGTAGAGATTTTACAACATTAAATATGTAATAGGATTATAAGTGAAACTTTCGATTTTAATTGACCTTCTTATAAAACAGCTGAATTTCATGAATGTCAAATGAATTCAAGTAGTCCAAACTCCAAAGGCCTGTTTGTATAAAGAATTGTGACAACGCACATCTGTGTGCTTGTAAAAGTTTAATTTTGACGAAAGGAATCGTAAAGTTGTTATAGGATTTTGTTTACGATAGCGGCTTGGAACGCGTTGAAAAGCTTTTATGTAGACAATTAAACTGTTTTCATTTATAAACTGCAAAATATTTCCGTAATATTTTCATATACATAATTGAATTATAATGGAGTATATAAATATAATTAAAACAATCCCAGAGTACGAAATCGTGCGTCATGATTTATGATTCTAATTAAAATGTTTTTTAATTTATATTTCCCTAAAGTTTGCTTCAAGTTACCTCGAAAAGGTTTGTTATTCTTATAATTTTACACGAAACGACAAATTTACTGTGAGTAAAAAACTTGACAAAGAGTAATTAGCTCTATTTCAACTTCCAGAGTGGCGATGACAACTTGAAATAATATCCTCCACTTTTCAACAGAATTTAAAAATAAGAATGAAAAATGTATTTACTGCAACACCTTAATTAAAGCTGTTATTGCTGTTAAAATTAGAAATATAATTGAAGAGTATATTATTGAATGGATAAATTAAATAATATACACCGCTACACATATAATATATTTTCCACATAAATGCACAAAAAAATTCTTACACATTCGGACCATCAATGAGAAACATTTGGGCCAAAATCACTATAATGTTTTATGTATATGGAATTGTTACTAATAGGATTACTTGTCAGATCTAACAGAAAACAATAGCTTAAAGTACAATATCTCCATTAACTAGATTTCATCATTTTAAGTATATTGTAATAGAGAGATAAGAGAACAAACGCTGTCGATTCAATTCAAGTCAACCTGAACAAAATACAAGCTAAGCGAATTATTTATCTCAAAATTGAAATAATTATTTTGTACCAAAATGAAATTCTATTTTAGGTATTGTTCTGTAATAAGTTATTATTGATAAATTCTTGGATGTTTGGAATAAATACGTTTATGAATATGACGTTATTTATACCTGTCTCATGATTGTTTTGTTACTTATAAAGTTATAAAAATCTTTCTTTACTGGTTCTACTAAAAGAATCAACCGAACGGCATTTTTAGAAGTGAACCTTTAAAATCTGATTGTAAAAACACAACTGTATGATACTAAATGTAGGACAAATTTGGAGAACAAAAACCTATACCAACGAATACTGGTTTAAGCCTGGGCTAAAAGAAGCTGGGATACAGTATAAACTTTAGAACCATAGTTTAAACTAGATTTTATAACAACCGTAGACCAATCAAGGATTATGATTAGTAGTGATTCGATAGTTTTCTTTGCATCTTTAATAAACTCAACAAATATTATATATTTTTATACAAATAGTGTAAATTCCGTGTTTTGTTTCTTGAGCGATCGATAAGACTAATGAATCCTGAGTCCTCGATAACAATTGGCGTTCCAATTAGCTCGAGCTTTGAACTGCAATCTAAAGATAACGGCAATCCGCAGATTTCAATACCGACCTTTGTCACCAGAAATTTGGTCAATAATATACAAGGTAGAATTTTGTGATGCCTCCTGAATGTTTGGAGAAATCTAAACATGTATCGGTTTCCGATTTTAATGCACTACTTGATGAAGTTTTATACTGGTTTTATACGATATTATATTTCCGTTTTTTGTTAAAAATAAAGTGCCTTGATTTAAGAAAATTTGAAAAGTAAATGTGACATTTAGTAAAACACTTCTTGAAATATTAATATTGAAGATCGGAAAGAGGAGAAATTGTATTAATATTTGTTTGAATTGAGAAAGCATTTCCACTTACCGCTTAGCTAAGTGCAAATAACCGCCAGCAAATACAATTGTAATAAATTAATTATCAGATTGAGAAAATTACGATCGTCTATATTAGCATAATTTAAACTTTAAATATTGTTAGTTGCAATACTTGATGCATCTTGATTTATAATTTATTAACAAAAGAAAATAAAAATTTCAGCATTCCATTATTTATTTTCATTTATTTTAACACTATTTTTTTTAAATACGTACGTACCCTCGACGATAATATTTGACTTTTAAGTTATTGAAAATGATGTGCAAACTGGTCTAAATAATGTGTTTCAGTAATAAATAATGTGTATTTTCTGGGTTCAAAATAATTAAGCTTTTTTGAAAGAAAGAAGGACAGAAAAAAATATTTATTTCGCAGAACACAAAATAAAATGTAAATTACAAAAAATTTAAATTTTAAATTTTTAATATAGTTGAACTTACCAATTTTCTTATAGAAGATGAGTTCCAGTTTGAGTTCATGTTTGGAGTCGAGGGCGGCGTCGATCTCCCGGCGGTGGTCCTCATGCGTGTCGGGGCCGTGCAGGAACTTGCAGGCGCAGCCCTTCTGCATGATGTGCGCGCGCGCCCACCCCGTCAGCTCGCAGAAGCCGTCGGAGCAGTACACGATGGGGTACGACGGCACTTGCGCGTTCCCCAACACGAAGTTGCTGTCTGTTAAACAAACGCCAGTATTTAGTAGGCCTGAAACTATTCAACGCTTTCATTAAAATACTTTTTAAAGGATTTTTAACGCGGTTTATTATACATTATTTTACATTTTAAATAATTAAAACTGTTTAATCTGTGTATCAACATATTTTAATTATCTTTTGTTATTTTGAACTTTAAAATATTTCGTAATTGATTTGCAATACAATAAATTATAATTACATAATGCTATCAAATAATGTGTCGAAATATTTAATCTTGTTAAATCAATAATAATTTGTCAGAGAATGAGATGAATTTTGAATTTAAGAGCACGGTGTCGTCTTCATATTGCGAAAATTTCCCGCCTTAAACCACTAATTATTATAGCAGATAGTGTGCTCCGGTTATTAAATTAATTTATAGTACGTAGTAAACGCCACGCTTTTGACATAGATACATTAATAAAAGTATGACATTTGTTATTAGTTTCGTTTTCACAAACCAGTTTCATATAATTTTGATAGAAATGTTTAACAAATATCGCACATTGATTGTGTAATAACAGCTATTAATTTAAAATCCGGAATGGCTTTTGATTCAAATATTTACTTTATTTTATAAATAGATCGAGCAAACAAATCGGTCCAGCTGCTGGAAGTACAAATATCCGCACTTAATTTAGTTCAATTGGTAACCAGAATTATAACGTGTATTAATTCAATGCGAATGCTAATTTTAGCCCGATGTGTTCTCAGTAAACATTGTTACATGCCATGCATATGTTATTTTAAGCAGAATAATACAATATGATGGCTATAAATCAAATTTATCTCAGTTTGTGGCTTAGCGACTACGCAGGCCTGCAAAATTATTCCACAATTTCGCATCTGTTCCGTAGTTGCTTAAACTTTTGAGGCCTTATATTGTAGACTGAATTTTATATTAATACCCAGCGGGAACTGGGAAGCAGTATCAAAATGGTTAATAGTTTCATTCATCAGAATCCTAGCAAAATAAAACCTTCCAACATCGCTCTATATTAATGATAGCATAAGTTTTAGGTCTGGCAACGATGCGGGTTACTATCTACTTTATCCTCAATTAGGGTTATTGTTGTCTTTGACATTTCGAAGTAGGACTAGTCAATTACTCGAAAGGGATAGAATTAACCTTTCAAATCATGGGCAAGGAGTAGGCGTAGCTAGAATGCTAATAGCTAATAGAAATCAGTGGTTTCGCATGTAGTAACAAAAAATATAGTTCTGTGACAGACAAACTGACACTCCTTCCCCGCGCTCGCTTCAACTAATGACGATCAAGAATTCCACTGTATTTTTCAAATTAATTTCTATTGTTATAATGGAGTTTCTCTAATCTGGTTTATTTATATTAGACTCTAGGGAGTATATAAATAGCTGAACTGCGTAGCTCTCAGGTAGCTACGCCACTGCAAGGAATAGTCCTGAAAGCAATGATATTAAGTAAGGGGATGAATCTTCAGTACCTTATATATGGCTATGATAAGGATCATAGCCATATATAAATAAAAGTAATAATAATTTTAAGTATTAAGTAAAATTCATCAGTATATAGTAAAACACCATGTGTATCAAACTCTATAATAAAATTCCAGAGTCCTTAAAGTTTTAAGACAAAACTGTACATGTGTGTGAATGATTGACAAAAGAGCTGGAGCTGTGCGATGTATATTTGCACCAAGTTGTGGATAATGCGACCAACCCAAGTGGTACTAACTACCGTCTTTTTGTACAAAATAAAATAATTATCGCCCCGCTAATCGCTGTTTTTAAAGTCTCACATTTATTCAGTAATAATTTATATCTCACCGTTACGAAGCTCTTATACGCTTTATTTATAAAGCCATTACAGTTATAAGTAGATTACGATGTAGAATCTATTTTAAGATTCATTCACTCGTCTTTATTATCTTCCTTTTATTACCTTTAATGAATCAGTTAATATTTGAGTAGGTAAGTAAATTGCGTATAGAGCAACTACATAAAAAAAATATATAATCTGACAATATCTGTATATTAAATATTTTTGAAGTAATTTATTAAAAACACCCTTTATTTCAAAAACAGATTGACATTACATGATTAACGAAGACGCAAATAGAAAAAAATACTACCAACCATTGTTCTTGTGTAGACAGTCAGATAGTCCTTTTTTACAAAAATCCAAAAAGTACAAAATGTTATATACTGAAAGCGGGAAGCTAGTTAGTTATAAAAACTATAATATTGTTATTAGTGTCTTATGCTTGCGAGGGTATATTTTTCTTATTTCCATTTGAATAAAGAAATATTCCGATAAGTAATACTCAAAAGTTGGATTGATTGGGGAGAATTCTGTCTGAGCCACATCACAGTCACTTCGATAATCAATTTTATTATGGATTAGGCCGACATATAACTAGACCGCTTTTAAAAGGTCGACCGGCCCACGCGTTGTCTATTTTCATGAAAATTAATAATGAAATTGTATGCCTCTAGCCACCAAAATATTTATGTTTTTGATGCAGAAGTGATTAAAAAGCAATATCAATTTGCGCACAAAATAAAATCTGCTAGCTCTTATTTCGTTTCCAGAAATAACAGATTCTGGGATTACATTCATATCAATTACATTTTCTAGAATTGCAAAATGATATCGTTTCTTTGTTCTGTTATTGTTTTTCTGGTTGTAAAATATGATACATTGTAATAAGTATTTAGTATTTACTAATATTTTCGTCTACAGGTAGTAGATATGTGCTAGGCCTACTTAAGCCTTTCTCCAGTTAGTAATCGCAGCCGCTATGAAATGCAAATTATTATGAATATCTGAACAATACATCAATTACGAGAGGTTCCTATTATGTTGATGAAATCTCTTTAGCAGTGTAAGTAAGTTCCTATTGTTTTCCGTCAAAGAATCCGCAGCCCGGTTCCAGCCAGGTCAAGTACATTTTCCTGTATATAAATAACTATTGGTAGTCAACACCGGGTTTTCCCTCTCAACTTTTATTAATAATTCTAGTTTTCTTTATTAATACAAATGATAATACCCGATTCAATATTCTCATTATAAAACAAATAATCCCACAGGTATAATTAAGCCAATTACTGTGACTATTATCCCTGTCAAATAGGACGATTAAAGCGTATTAACTGACAATAACAAGAGATCAAATATAGGCACAACCATTATTATAAAGAGAGCTTAATTGAAATAATAATATTTCAACCTATTTAATTTTTAAACGGTCAGAAGACCTTTTTAATTTGTATCCAACCTTTATCACATCTAAATATTTTATGTTTAATAGCCTTTAGGAATACCTTTGCTTTTATATTAATGTTGTTTCTTTAAAATATGTTCATACCCTAACGGGTGTCCTAAGCAAAGATTAATTAACCGCGAAGTGTAGTTTCACGCACAAGTTCAACAACTATCCTACTATAATTTATATTATGAACTAGCTACCCATGCGTGCCCTTATGGTGAAGGCACAACAGTGATTAATTATTTGAGGTGTTTGGAAATGGAGACATCAAGTTTTTATTGCAATGTGATTTTATAATAAGTAATATTATACTTAAGAATATATATTTATACTTAAGAATAATGTTTTCTTCAAATAATTTCCTACAGTTAACGTAGGTAAGTTTTCAAATATTATTTTTTATTTTACTTCTATTTCTTGCTAAGAATTTCTGTGTCAAGTCATCGTCAGAGTGCAGTGTGACTAAACTAAATGTGCACTATTGCGCACAGGTACATTTTAAAATTTATTTAAAAAATTCAAAACTAAATATCAAAGATAATTAATTTTCTAGAAAATTTACTTGCGAATGGTGAAACGCAGCTTCATCTAGGAATATTATTAAGCTACATAAGTCCGAGGGATAAGTTTTGATTGCTCCAACTCGCCCGATTCTCTCGATCGCCCACCTGCTCACGGTGCATTCAAAGTTAGCCTGGAGCAAAGATATGGATAGTATAACTCTCCTTCGGTTTGCTTGGGATAACGGCATAGAACTTTACCAATAATTACCTATTTTAACCTCCCTACATATAAAAATACTGCCACGTTGGTTTAATCTTCAACTGCCGATCAAGAGTTCTCGGGTTCGATTTCCAAATGGGATCAAGAAATATTATTGGTATTTTTCTTGAAGCGTACCTATAGCTGTCGGTACTGCGCCTAATCTCTCTCCGGTCATGTTTGTCTTACATACTAACGGGTAATGATAGTGCACCTGTCCCTGTACACAAAATACCTCTTCCTGAGAAATATTGAAAAGTAAGTTCAGTGTTGTATATTGGGGCAACACTGGTTCCCGCGTTTTGGAGCTAAGTGACAACTGCTGTCAAATCGATTGTACTTTTGGAGGATGTTATTTATGCAAAAGTAAAATGTCTGAAAGTTAATGGTTTTATTTATACACAAAATTCATTCTTTGATATTCCTCATTTGGCCCTGAAAGCTGAAATATATCTGTAACATTTAAATTATTGTATGTTGCATTTATAAACGTAACCATTACCTCAAAAGTTGGTATATTAATTATTTTTAAACAAAATTAATTTTCAATCCACAAAGATCTTTACAAAGCTTGATCTGTTAGCGAAAAGGGGAGAATTAATGACAGCGATGTGTCTGAATCCTAGTTTCTCTCGACTCTAACAAACTGGGATATTCATCTTGCTTACCTACTTAGTGGATAAACTATTTTAACATCACTTACATACTTAATTATTGTATCCTATCATAGAGCAATTGTTTAATCTAATCTTACCCTTATCAAAAGTGGTTTAACTGTAATAAAATATTAAGCTGAATTAATAGCGAAAGTCAGAACGTCCAACTGTTCTAAGCTCTAACAAATAAAGATGTAAAAACTTTCCGAGAACAAGATTACTCGAATCTTAAATACTTACAGTTACTTCACTTAATAATACTGCATGACCATGACCTCGACTCACGAAAATTACGAACAAGGAGCTACATGAATTTCCAATTAGAATTACTCGACCAATATTAATTTGAATAAGTTATTGAACACAGCCAAGAAGCAATTTTCAGTGTCAAATATAACCGTATTGGAACCGCTGAAACTTGAAAGCCTACAAAAACTTTCTCAATTAGGTACTGTTTGGTTGATTTCATTAGACCGTGAAGATAAATAAAGTTTATTTTGCGCCTCATTTATTAATTACAGTGGTATCCAACCGTGTTTTCTATGTAAGGTGTAATTATAATATCCCTCCTTTCCGTTAATATAAATGTAAAATATTCATTAGCTCGCATTAAGTCATTAAAAGTGAAAATAGACTTAATGAAAGCAAAAATAAATAATCACGTTCTTGTTATAATTTATTATTTCTATATTAAACGTATTTAAGCCCATTTGTGTGCTGTTCTTTATTTAATGTCAAAATTAATAATTCAAGCTTAACAACACACACCTTTAACAAATTTCGTTGGCTTAACGCTATTAATGCTTTTCTTAAAATTTGGTAAATAAGGAAAATTTTAAAATATCTATTAGGATACAAAATATTTTAAAGGTCAGATTGACCTGGTAGCGCGTAAGTCATGTTCAAAATTTGTGCAATTCTCTACGGAGATCATAAATAGCAAAAAAGGCTATGACTCATTTCATATTAAAAATGAGCAATAACTAAACCTAGTTCAGATGTAAAATCAAGTTTGAAAAATTCTTAATTTAAAGCTTTTTCAGCTCAATGAAAAAAAAAAACATTTTTACATACGCCATAATGAATATATGCATGTTTCTATTGTGAGAAAAGAAAATGTACCTACCTATTTTTCCAACGTGTATTTTCGAAGTTGTTTCTAGAGTAGCGATTCTTTTCACTGCACATGAGGTTTTTAATGGAACTTTTTGCCAGTGTTGCTTTTAGCTTTTATGTCAACGCGACAACTGATAATTGCGAAAGCTTTAATGTTTATTTACGTTTGGGATGAAATATCAGAATGAACTTTGTGTTGGAACGGTGGACGTTCAATAACTTGTTTTAAAAATGGACTTTTATCAAATTCTACATCAGAACAAAAAGTATCTATTGGTTTTTCTTTATTATGGGCTCAAATTGACAAATTAGACATTACTACAGAAATCTGTTAAAAAAAAGAAAGAAGAAAACTAATTTTATGTCATGTCTTATAGTTAATTTAACTTATAAAATATCCATTTTATATAACAGTCCTCATAAACCACGTTATTTTAGTCTTAAACGAATAACATTTTATCGTCAGTTTCAGGAAACCTATTTCATGAAATAGGTTTCCGGCAAATGAATACACCGCTTCATATCAATATTATAATTGGTTAATTAATAATTATTTGCAACTTTAAAACAAAACGTGAAATCACAAAACGAATAACGTTTCATTTCATGTGGAATTTGGTGAAGCGTATTAATTCTTTAGCAAATGAGCACAATGCATTTCGTGGAATGCTATATTATACTAGTTTATGTAACAATATTTTAAATAGTATATCATATACAGATAAATGTGTCGCCACCCCATTTTTACCCATTTTTGTAGATGTTTATGGGCTGCGTTTAGTCACTTAAGATCAGGATTCAGGTGAACCGCATGCCCCGCTTGCCTGTCGTATCATAAAAAAGAACTAAACCTTAATTCGTGATCATATGTTAGCGTCTAACTTGCTGCAACATAGTGGTTACATGACTATAAAATATGTAATCACACTTACGAGAGAGGTAAGGTAAGTACACGAATAAAATTCAGCTTTCAACATAATACGAAACAAATTTAAAACTTCATGTTTGTTATCGTTGTTAAAATATCGTCCGTTTATAAGGAGTCTTAAAATTTAGGTAAGAAAGATTATGACACAACACATTCTTATAATAATATAAAAACTCCTTAGAAAGATAAATCTTTATTATATTGAAGCTAGACGGAAAGAGACAAGGACTTATTACAAATAACAATGAACTTCTTGTACTTAAACTGTGAATAAGTAATACCGTCTCGATGTACTTATAGTCTATTAGTCTAGCAGACGTCTAGTCACCATTTGCCCTAACAAAGACCATTCGATTATGTCCCCGATGGCGCAGGTGCTCAGCCACTTCGAGTTGTAATGAACTTTAACGTGCCAACAACCATGTTATATTGTTATTTCCTGCTTTAGAATAAGTTCAGCTATGGAACGGTTAAAGCACTACGTTGATTAATTAATTATACTCTGATGGAATATATTTTTTTCATTTTAACCGTTTCTTTAATATAGTCATATTCCGCTGCCCGTACACTTACTACACTACAAAGGTTAACTGGTAGAAAATACCATTTAAACATTAAGTTCGCCTTTGTTAAGAAGCAATGAAGAATTTTCTATCTATCTATCTATTTACGGAAGACCCCGTAATCTTATAATAGCATATGCTTACATAAAAAGCATATTTTATTTGTTTTTAGTGTTATTATGGATTTCATAAATAATCCAAGTTGGGAAGTTTTTTTATAAAATGGAAAAGAAAATCTGTAAAACTTTGCGGTCAAGAAAAGAATTTCCAGCTAGGAAGTTATGCTAATATTTGTTCAGCGATAATTGAGAACTGGCGGAAATATGGATTGAGTTTGATATTATATTCGTTCGATATTCGATAGCCTTTGTAGTCTAAATTTTCGATTGTGCCAGTTAAATTTTGTTTTTTATAAATCCCATTTTATCCTTTGAGCAACACTTTTTGCAAGATTGCTTATATTACTTTCTGACATGATATTAATTGCATAAAGTAAATATGTTAGAGCCACAAAATGGAAGTGGCGAAATACCAACCATTCGCGATATAACAACGAGCTATTTAATAACAATTGCCTTATAAATAGAGGAGTATTTGGTATATTTAGCGATCCCGTTTTCGTGACCAATTGCGCAACTATTGAGTAAATGTATTTTTTTAAATAAGCTTACAGATAATACTGGATTTTATCTAAATGTCTGAAAAAATAAAAGTAGTTTACCCAGCTGTTCTCATCTACCTACTTACAAATTAGTTATGTGTACATACTTTAGGTTGGTATTATAATATACATCAAGTTATTCTTATTACGTAGACGTTGGAGCAATTTTAAACTTTACATCGAAATTGAATCTATTTCGGTTAGTTTCAGATTCAATACCAGATCCAATACAAAACCTCACGTAGACTTCAATTGGTTACAAGATTTTTTAGACCTTTGCAATATTTACTTATATTTCGTATACTACTCATATTTTGAAAATACTAGCCATTGAGATATGTTATATTTAATCGCATAAATATAATTGTACTGGGAAAATGATAATGCTTATCGATATATGTTTCTTTGGTAAAAAGAAATCAGTGGAAATACAGATGCGGAAAAAATCTCAATTCTATCATGTATTAATAAAACGTAGTTTATTTCTACAAGACTGAATCCGTTTGTAAGAAAAGAAAGGAGGATATTACAAGCGGATAGGCCCATTTAACTAGAAATAACTTTATTGCGGTCATGACTGCAATATGGTGCACGCTCGCGAATCTGGCTTATTTTACTGGAGTACGGTCAATGCGCTGAGGATTCTGTATCGAAATAACACTCCGTTAATTGAAACCGGCGCCAATTGGTTATCATGATGTGCAATTCGAGCACTTCAATTAAATGTTGCACATCGAATTCAAAGCCCTAATACTCTCGGATTTATTACAAGTATCACCAGTGGAGAACGATGAAACGGTCACTAAAATCAGCTGTCTTAAAGTTTAGAGAAGTAATTATCGTTTAATAGATGTTTTATGTCACTGGTGGCTAGCCAGACTGATCGGTTGAGCTATTAACAATGATTAATTGTAGTCATAATAGAAATTGGAATATAAAATGACGATAGAAATATAAACCTAAGTGTTTTCGAGACCAACATTCAAACATGTCTGTTTAAAAGTATTTTCTTATGTTTATTATAAGTCGAGTATTTTCCATATTGAATAAAATTAAATTAGCTTTTTAACGAATTTTTTGTGCGTTTAAAATTTTTATTCTTGTTTTGGTCATGGTGAATAAGAAGATCACATCATTATATAACGTGTACGTTATATTTTTTCATGTTACGAGCCAGCAATATGATTATGACCGTCTTTAAATTGAGTGGTCGTTTTTGGCGGGAGAAAACTCTATGTTTATTTAATATTTTGAGATGAAAGACGAAACTTCGTTGTCTAAGTACCTACTACTCCTATACAGTTGTAGCTGTAAAATCAAGAACTATAATCGACTCAACAGTCCCTCCTGCAATGAATATGCTTCTGCTGAATATGAATTTTTATAACGTAGTTATAATAGACTAGCCATGCTACGCAGTTAGCTTGGTGATTAGAAAGAATTTTTTTAAATCCATTCTGTAGTTTCGAACATTAGCGCAACAAACAAACTTTGGTGTTTTAAAATACTATAGATAAAATACGTCATAATTTCCTATTTACCGTAACTTCTTTCTTTGCTTTTATTGGATACTGAATAGGGAGGAATCCTAATTTATCACAACAAAAATGGGGCCCGAAATATTGTATGAGAGATACTGAAAATCAATTCTGTAGCGCTTTTGTGTTGACACAGTCAACTGAACGGGCGCCAAATTTAGCATTATAATGTAAATAGGTTATTATTTTTTAAATTG
>LQNK01000129.1:359250-378646 GCA_001586405.1 Phoebis sennae
ATACAGATCAGTTTTAATTTTTATTAGTTGTTGTATTCATCACATCATCGGCCGATGGTGTCCACGGACATGAAGACGTAGTAATAAGCCACAGTAGTACAGCCGTAGTAGATAATTTACGTCTGACGATGTATCCGCCATTCATCGTCAGATTAGATTTCGATAGATTTTTACACAGTTCAATGAGACCTGCAGACCTACACTAAGATTTAATCTAAAAGAATATAAACATTACAACGCGAGGTCCAGCTCGGGGCGAGCCACTAGTTTTATTTGCGTTTAAAATTTTTATTCTCGTCTTGGTCATGGTTAACAAGAAGATCACATCATTATATAACGTGTACGTTATATTCTTTCATGTTATGAGCCGGAAGAAAACCCTATGTTTATTTAATATTTTGAGATGAAAGACGAAACTACGTTGTCTAAGTACCTACTACTCCTATGTAGTTGTAGCTGTAAAATCGAGAACTATAATCGACTCAACAGTTCTTCTTGCAATAAATATGCTTCTGCTGAATATGAATTTTTACAACGTAGTTATAGTAGACTAGCTATGCTACGCAGTTAGCTTGGTGGTTAGAAATAATTTTTAAAATCCATTCGGTAGTCGAACATTAGCGCAACAAACAAACTTTGGTGTTTTATAATAGTATAGATAAAATACGTCATAATTTCCTATTTACCGTAACTTCTTTCTTTGCTTTTATTGGATACTGAATAGGGAGGAATCCTAATTTATCACAACAAAAATGGGGCCCGAAATATTGTATTAGAGATACTGAAAATCAATTCTGTAGCGCTTTTGTGTTGACACAGTCAACTGAACGGGCGCCAAATTTAGCATTATAATGTAAATAGGTTATTATTTTTTTAAATTGCTTTTATATCTTGAACAAAAGTAATTATTATCTTCATAATTAACGTATATATAATGTATGTAACTATCAATAGCTAATTTTTTTGTTCCTCTTATAAACAACTTCGTCAAGTCTAATACTTAAAAATCCTTACACCACATTCATAACAGAATCCACGAATAAAAATGTTTTCAATTCCAAACATCTTTCATATCAAAGATCCTATTCAGGCTTATACAGTAAGTAGACGTATGTTATTTATAAAACCCTCACATAAAAACGATTTTAGTGTGCTATAATAAAGGAGCCATTCGTATCTACTCAGCTAATAAAAGGCCAATATGTACATTTCCCACATACCCCTTCCAGTCATTATTCATGTATGTACTGAACAAACACCCAAATGCTCCTTTAACCAAAGCGGGAAAGTGGGTACGTATCAACTATTACCCCAGTGCTATTAAACCTTCGGATATCAGCAATTAATGGAACTTTCTTTCTCTTGGTTCCTTTCGATGTTGTGGATCAAATAAAAACGAATCGAACGATATTCCCGATATCGTTGCCTTCTAACAATTTCAACCAATTATTTTCAAGAACTCTCTCTTGAAGCTCACTATTCTATTTTAATGTACTGTGAGATTGTTTATTTGTTTACTTTGTCGACAAACTATTATGTAGAAGTATATTTTATGTAGTAGATATTGACCGATAATTATTATCAGATATTTTCGTTTTGCTTTATAAAAACATAGTTGGAAAATAATTTAGATAGCTTGCCGTATTTACCATCTAAAGGGACATAAATAAAAACGTGAGCACGACCTATAACCTGGAAAAGCACTACATTTTATTTTAAAATATTCAATGAATGTTTTATATTCTACGACCCATATGGAAAGCGAAACAGGTGAAGTGTAAAAAGTACTTTTTACGACTTTATTGATATTTGCTCATTATAATTGCTGTGCTCAGTCAAACATGAAACCGAGTCATTACTGGTTTGAACACCGGATAAATATTACTGATTATATGTTCATACAGTGAATAATAGTTAAAGTCATTTAATGAAACAGTATAAGAAATTAATTGTGATTTTCTCTGATTTTCTCTGAGTAATTAATACACCAACAATATAGATACCAAATAAGAGTAACATCAACATTAAAATTTTCAAAAAATAGTATTATTAGTATTTCACGATTTTCACATCTTAAATTTTCATGAAATCGGTATACGCAAAGAAGCATAAAGTTTCTGTTTGAGTCATTAATCTACGTCAAAAAAGTATACAAAGACTTGTCCCACATATATGTCATTTAAAAAGGCTTACGTGTTCCATCGAAGCGTGTTGCGATGGTATCGAGGAAAGTGTTCTGGGGCGCGAGAAGCCCCTTGCGCACCGGCATCACCCCGCGCCGCGCGCCTGCGCTACTACCCCCCCACCTGCGAAAAATAACATATTACATTTACCACAGTCTATGGTATTCATACAGACAGTGCACGAAACTGTTCAGGGATAATGCAAATTGGTCTGTGTAAAATTGAAAAGAGTACACGCGATAGATAACAACTGTACATTCTTTACACTAGATACTTAACAGATTGCAATTTCTTTATGATTCAGATGCTTTTCCTTAAACAAATGGTTATTTTTAAAACTGCAAAATGAAGATACATTTTATTTTTAAAAAGTCATGATTTGTTCGTCACAGAGGCAGTGCGTGCATGAAACAAAAATTGTGAAACCACTGTATACTTTTACACTGTGATACACTATCCGACCCATCAATCTATTTCAATCCCAGAACAGGGAAAACGTTTAAACACTCAATATACGATGAATTTTCCAATATTCGCATCTGCTCTAAGATATCCTTCGGGATACCTGTCAAAAGCTTGTGACATACATAAAATTCAGAAAATCGTTCATATTATACACGGGATAATTAATATTAGAATTAAGGCAATTATAATAGAAAAAAATATCCAAATAAGCAAAATTTATTATACGTTATTCATGAGCAGTGTAATAATATGCTCTAACGTATTGTTATTATAAATTTTGTTTGAATAATGACAACTGGATTAAAATAAAATAAACTATCCACTAGATATGTTCATCATTCATACCTCCGATCTTAGCACTGGTGAATTTTGTTACGAGGAAATCATAATATGTATTAAATTTGGAAACGCCTGTATTACTTATGGCGATTGTCTGAATAAATATGCGTAATGCGATTACGTTTATTTTTTCCTGCTGCGGCTGGTAGCTCATAGTGTTATTTTTTAACGGTCTCATTAAAATACATATCGTCGGGGAAAATGCAAAGCGACGAATATACCATAGTACTAGTATAGTACTATATTATCTGTGCCATAGGTAAAAGACGCGCATCTCGATTTGATCAAATTTTATTCGGGAAAATTAAAACATTTTTATATCTTTTTTTCATTTGAAAGGGCAATTTCAAGGACATATAGGTACATCATTTTATAATGACTGAAAATTGATCTTTTCTGTGTATTTTACTCACAAAATATGCGTAAAAATGATCACCACCACGCTACTGACATTTATATTTGTGAGATACGCTGAATTATCTATCACCGATGATATTATAATTTATAGATAATTTAACTGTTACAAACCCAGACATTATTTAATTAATTTAGTATTAACTATGAAATTATAGTGGATATAAAACATAAATACAATGTCATAAATTGTATGCTTCACAGATTAACTGTGATTCGTGCAACCCAAGGATTAGGGACTGAAAACAAAGCTTATTATAGATTATGCTACAACAAATTTTAATTTATGTTGTCGGTAGCATCGGGATTTTCATTAGCCGTCGCTATAAATCTCCCTGTATAATTAAAGCTCTATTTAAGGTGACCCATAAACTGAGCGAGGCTAGAATATGCCTGCAGCCTTTCTACCTTCTCGTAAACTTTTTATGTTTCATAAATGCGCGGCAATAAATATGAATTAATGGGTTTTCGAGGTTACTCCCTTTTGTTAGATGCGTTATAGGTATGCAATAAGACGCAAATCGTTCATGCGAATGGGAATGCATTTTTAATATTTTTAGCAAATACTGTTTTTGTAGTAACGTCATACATTAAAAGCCGGCAAGGCACTTGCGACACTCCTGGTGTTTCAGGTGTTCATGGGCGGCGGTGATCACATAACATCAGGTGACCCACTTGCTCCTTTGCTTGCTCTACCATAAAAAAAAATACATGAGGGTCCACAAAAATAGAACAACAAGTAATTTATTCTCGTGAGGTATCAAGTCCAGTCGAAGTTAGTAGAGGTTGTATGCCCCAAATCTTAAGCACCCCGATTTCAGTCCCTTAATTCGTAAACCTAACCTAATTCTAATAATAGAAATAATAGAGAAACGTTACTACGATGACGCAAACCAACCAACCAACAAATAAATCGCTAATTTTCCTTAGCTTTCTAACTAAAACAACGTCGCAAATAAAAACATGAATTATGTAAAGGAAGTTTTAAAAGGCCTCGATGGAGCCCGATTTAGAAAATAAAATTTTAACTTTGACTTCCTCTTCTAATCGACTGCAATCTGGCAAATACATACAATGTAAAGGCTTATATTGTTAATGTAATGTAAAGGCTTCTTATCTTTGTGTCCGTAAAGAATAGTCGATGAGTGACACAGTTGTTAAAACATTTTTATCCTAAGGTTCAATAGGAGATAGAGATACACACTTTATTTAATGATTTCAACAGCGCTGAGTTTAAGTATAGGTCAAATATTATTTCAATACGACGAGCTTTAATCCAATCTTCTGTCGAGTGCTATAGAATGATAAAACTAAAAGTATATTTGTTAAATATGTACAAAAATATTGCAGGATGCATTTTAGGTTTAAAATTATTGAAAAGGAATGTAAGATACTTGTTAGAGTTAATAAGATTTTTATTGATTTTTGCGCAAAATAAAACAATACAATCAACAAAATATAAGAAAAGGCGGCCTTATCGCAAAGGGCGATTTCTGCCAAGCCACAGGGACATAGGAGAAGCAATGCATTTAATGTCGAGTTAGAAGCAACAAACTGCAGCAAAATAAAGAGATAAGAAAGATTTCTTAATGAAATACAATCTAATAAGGCTACATTATAATTATATCTCCAAAATTTATTGGAAGCGAAATTCTCACTCAATTAATACGTTATCGTAACATCTATAAATACCCCACACCCAACCTCCCGCCTTAATTCTAATTCAATGCTGTGTAC
Source organism: Phoebis sennae (assembly GCA_001586405.1). NCBI lineage: Eukaryota > Metazoa > Arthropoda > Insecta > Lepidoptera > Pieridae > Phoebis > Phoebis sennae. Next base: position 364,389 of record LQNK01000129.1, read on the forward strand.
TGGCTTCCTTTACATCATATTCTTAATTCAGTATTTTAATAAAACATAAACGAGCAACATTTATTTATATGTAATTAATGCCAGATAAATACTTTTGAAGTAAAACTCAATTTGTCAGGGTATTATTATTGCCATAGGTTGAAAAGATATAAGGTTTCGCCAGAAATTTATACGCACGAACTTACCCAAACCCCTCGGGCATATACAGTAAGCCCGATTGTCACAAAGGAAGACGGGTCACTTGCGGACTAATTTCAGGGCGAATACAAAGCTGGAGAAAAAAGACACTCACACTTACACATACTAAGGTATAATAAGTGAAAGGCACCAAGAAACATCAAAATACATCGTATTATTTCTTGCAAATATTTCAGACCAGTTAAGTGATATCTACAAATAATAATTTATTTTATTTGAAACCCTTTTATGCTAAAATCCCTGTGGAAATGCGATCCTGCATATTTTATTTTCTTGAACGATTCGCATGAAGATGTAATAAACGATATTAAAATTGTCACGTTACAATACCTACCTTATAACTTAATAAAATATGTGATAAGCTTCAGGTAATTAATTCTTAAAACATTTTAGCAAATTTGGATTTTCGAGGCTTAATTATAATGCAAAAAATGTCAAATACGGAATGAAATAAAGAAAGAGCTCGGGGCGCTTTATATTTTCTTTTATTACTAGATGAAACCAGATGAGACCGGGAACAAAAGTGTATTAGAACTCAAAGACATAAAAGTGAAGAGATAAATCACCACAAAAATACTGTCTGTATAATTTGATTGTTCCTGAGCTATTACCATAAGAGTTTTATTTGATGACCTACATACGAATTGTAAGTTATCAAACAAATAAGAAGAGGTAACAAGTGTAAATAAAAAAAAATAACATAAAAGTATTATTGTATATTTCTTATTGGGCACATGTATACAAAATATTCTGTTTGAATTTCAAAACCTTTTTCGCGATAAGGCTAGCGCTATTTATTTTTTGTTCGTGGATTATATTCTATTCAAACATTTGAGATAGCCCATTGAATAGACTTCAGTGAGCACGAGGAAGGGACTAAAGATTGATTAATGACTTTATCACCTCCCTCTGAGAGGGAAGACTCTCTTAGGCATCCTTTAAAATGAAATGCTATATAAATTAATCGACTGTATTATGCAAATAAAACTTTTGTAAGGGAAAAAGTACGAAAGATAAAGTTTAGCGTAGCTACCCAAGTTTCGAACAGCAAACAGAGTAGCTAGTACTCAAATAAAACTTAGACTTGTAAAGAATTGAGCATTGCATCCGGGGACTTATATCAACCAATGGAAATACGTCGGTATTTTCAGATTCCGTAGTAATGCTGAAGTGGAAAATTATGGCGACCCAATTGTGTGAGAGTTTTTCATAATAAAACTCAACGTCGATTTGTTAGGGACAACTTTTTTCATAAGCGTCTTAGAAAAAAATAACTTTAACTTTTTGTTTTTGTCACTTAAAGTGAAAAGTACAACATAAAGTTTGAGATATTATTTGTATATATTATTAAATTTAAGCTAGATGACGTTAATGAGAATGGAGAAAAACATGATAAGTGTTTTTAAGTTAAGTATTTTTCAACTCTTATATAAGTTTTAATCTTTCGAGTGTTTTCGCTTTGAAGAGCAACTGTGTATAACAGTATCGTGTTATACTATCTATGCTATAGCACTAGGCTGTAATAAACACAATGTTTACATCATAAAATTAGAAGCAAGTACTAACTACTGTCTCATATAAGTGTGTATTAATTTTGTAGATTCCAAAGTAAAAACGATGTTATCGCGTTTCTGTTTAATAATCCAGTATTATGCTATAAAACAAGTCATCATGTTTTAAGAAGGCTGTCTTATATATCTTTGAATTAATATTGCAATTTTTGTAAAACCACGATATATATAAGCAGCAAATTAATATATTAATATGCTGTTTAAAGATCTAATTATAAGGGGTGGATTTTTGTAATCCCATAATGATGAGAGAGTACTGCTAAATTATACTTAAAGAAAACATTTTTTTTTCAATAAAAATGAAAACTGCATTCATAGTTTTTCACATACACCCTGTATGATTAGATTACTTATGACAACTTGTCTTATGACGAGATAGTAACATATTCAAGATTGTCTGTGGACCCATTTATAATAATTTACATTTAATGAGAGATAAATCTCTCTCATACCTCATTCTCGCTGTAAACCATTTAACGAAATGACAAATTTTGCGAGATCTTCGTTCTGCTCGTAAAGCGAGCGCGGTGTTAATTTCAGATTCGAAATAATTTGTGAAAATGTGATAATAAAATGCTCGTTTAGTATAAATGTGGTTACGTATCACATTTTATATTTTATTAAAGTCTCTGATACAGTAGTTTGCGGCAAGGGCTAGAACCGAGAAAGGTTTTATTTATATAGAAATAGTTTGCACGAAGTTATCTGTTTTAAGATATTTATAAATTTTATGTTCTATTTATTCATTCCTCAATATGGTTAATTTTATCCTGCTTTATATAATTGAATAATTTCTTCTATTTCAACTAGATAGAGATGCACCCCCATTAATCCATCGCCACTAAAACCAAACATAATATTTCGAATTTAGAATGTTTATTTTGATTTTAATCTATATGTAATATTCATGTTATCTTACAACTTAAAACCATCAACATACTAACATTTTCAGTATATCATTATTCAGATATCCATTAACATTGTATTAACTAAAAAATCTCGTTAATACGTGTATGTATTGTCCGGCTTTATTTTTAAAATAATTCAAAATTATTGCCCTTCTGTTAAAAGGGATTTTTATACAAAATGTCGCATAAAATAAATTACGTTAAGGATTATAAGAGATACAACACATGGTATTGTGAGGGATGACGTTGATTTAGGGATTCCTTCAGAGATTATATGGCTTATAAGGCGAGCTTTTGTTCAAAGATTGTTATAGTTTAAATCCGAACTCTTAATTGAAACTTTGCAATACTGTAGGGGGTAAACCAAATATATTATATTAAACGTAGATAAGTTTCTTATTAACATCGTACAATTCTATAACTTACTCCGACAAAATGTCATATTTATTCATTAGTTTGGATCTTTCCTAGTAACTAAAAGACGCCCATTAAAATAACAGTAAACACTAAACATAACACATCTATAGCAATAAAAGTTTTGTTTTATCACTTTGTGTGATGATAAAATTTTATGACGCAATCAAAACTTTATCAAGTGTATTGATGTGTATTATCTTATTATTACTTTACGTTATTGACTCAATACCCATCAAACTATATTCATAAATATAATTTCATAGACCTTTTTCTCTCTGACGGAGAAACGCAAAGTGAGGAGGCGGAACCATCGCGAGAAAACGTTCTGTAAGTAAATAATAAGGTAAGCAACTAATGCAAGGGTGTGGCAATTTTTTCCGTGTTTCGTGACCCATTTTACTAATAATAACTGTTTTATGAACAATAAGTTTTACACGTGATCTAACGTGTGCTGATATTACTATCGTTAATTGTCCAGATGATATTTTTTGATATCAATGGATAAAGCGAATCCGCATAAGTATATTAAATGTCGCTGCTGTTGGAAAACAGATTAATCTTTATCAGCTTCCAGAGAAGAGAAGAAAAGAGAAAGAAATATACTACATACTAGAATAAAACCAAAGTAACGTAAGGACTTAAAATTTAATACATTATATCTTCCGTAATATATAATGACACACTTAATTAATATAATTACAGCTAAGTTAGTTTTGAATTATGAATTATGTATGTAGTACATACATTACTAAGCTTTGCATTGTCCAGTTCACATCTAAAGGAGATCCCTTTTGTTCATTGTGGATGCCGTTTCAACTCGAAATGGGGCTTAGAGCCGTAGCGCTGCAACCTTAAAGCTGGCCAGTACGACAGTTGGGATTAGTTGTTATCATACTGTAATGTATCAGGTTATCTGATTGTAGAACTCACCTGGAAATGTCTAAATTTGGAACTTTTAATTTTGATCTTTTTAAATAGTAATAATTACAGTATACTAAAGTAAAAGGTTTGTAGTTCTATGACAACCTAAAAATACATCGTCATATAGCAAAAATTGGTTAGTGTAATTAAAAATATAGTATACGATATATCACTCTACTATACTCTTCCAAAAAGCATTTTCTTCCTCGGTCAGTACAGAATTCCTGATAACCCTGAGGTATTCTTGTTAAAAAAATCATAAATCGAGCAATTTACACAGTTGTATACTTTTAACATTATGGCTCTATGTGCATTTGCGACTAATTTACATTTGATATCAATTTCAAAATATTAAATCGATTTAAACACATAGAGTATTAGATGTAATGTTCATTTTATGGTGAAATATGATTAATGACGATATAAATCTCGGAGAACTTGAAATATTTGAAATCATTTCACGTTGCGCTTTCAATTACTGACGTGTCTTTTGAATAAGAATTTTCCTGACGTTAAGTTTTGATCAAAGTAAGGCAAAGAGTGTAAAGGTTTAAGATATAGCAAAACAGTTGTTTTTCGTCATTAACTATAATTAAAAATGTTAAATATTGTATTGGGTAAGTTAGTTAGTAAGGTCACCTATAGTTGTTGAATAGATAGTTGTAATGCAAGGGTTGTATGTGTTCAATAATATGAAAAATAAATCCAAGTCGATTTCGATTCGTTGGGTGTTCCGAATGTTTTACTGCTGCAATACCAACTACATTAAGTGAAACTGCTCGATTTTAGCAAATAAGTTAAATAAACATTCGGGATGTAGAATGTTTGTTTTTATTATTATAAGATAAATCATCACTGAAATCTTTCGAATGTAGGACAATGCTTGATAAAGTTTTGTTTGTTTTCGCATTTTCGAGGATGTATTGTTTAAAACAGCTGTAGTAAAAGGTGAGAGTGCGGAACTCTTAAATTAGTTTGCAATTAAGCTAAATATATCGACGGCCTACATTTCATGCACGAAACAAAGCACTTCAAAGTGTAAATACGGAACGTATTGCAGATGAACCTTTGAAATTTTTAATTGATGGCGAAATCTAGTGTGTTTGTTCATGTTTTATTTATATACAATTTGCTGTACACCGAATCAGTTCTATGTGTATTGTGTCTGTTTAGATAGTGAATTGAATACCTGATAGTATACAGAGATACAAGGTAGAATATTGTAATTACAGGAAACTACTCTTAATATTGCTGATAGAAAATTTTACTCAAAAATAATAATTATATTTTTTTTTAGAAAGAAAACTCCATTTCTTTTCAGAATCTAAATTAAGATTTTCAGAATGATTTGATTTAAGAAAAAATCGATCCTGTTCATCGAGCACCGCGTTGTGAAAAAATATAACGTTATTAAAAAAATAATTTATCTGATTCACAGATTGTATCGTTAATTAATGTGGAATAATAATAGTAAATAGTAAACCCCATCAAACGTCTTACTATGATTTAAGTAAAGATTAAACATCAATGAGTGTCAACAGTTAATCAATATGTATTAAATTAGTCAATTGATAAGTAACGTTTCCGAGAGGACGCAATTTCACTTGGATAACTTGGATTTAACTTAACACTAATCCCTCCTTGATATCTACATCTATAACATAAACTTGTATTATCTGAGAATCGCACGAAAAGCCCAAAATGCAACATCTCAAAAGACTAAATTGTTTTTATTTATATTTTATAACAGACGCATAGCGTACCTATTGTCGAAACTTTTCTTCAATAAATAAGTATAAATCCACTGCCAAACATTTGAACAGATTTAAATTCCTTGGTAAATTGGCCTAAAAGCGAAAAATTTCAATAGAAAATGTGTTTGATTTAAAAATTCTGCAAACTAAAGTATATTTGAGGAATAAGAGATGGAAAATAGCCACAGAATTTTATATTTTCCCGTAGGTTCGTGTTTTATAAATCTCGTCGAGGTTCGCAACAAACTTCCTCGCGAGATCAAGTGCAAAGAGTAAGCTACGTTGGTCATCGGTGTATATTATGAGCTCATGCATGTGTGTATTTGTGAATACTTTTTAGGGTACCTGAAAGGTAAAAACGCTATTATAAAGCCTCTGTTGTCTGTTTGTTGCTAGGCTTTATCTTGTAAACCCTTATATCTAGAAAGCTAGAATACACACAAAAATTATGTATTTCCGTTGCTACTTCCTTCATGCGCGAGTCCTATTCGCACTTGACTGGTTTTGTTTCTTTTTTTGCAAATGTGACAATTTTTTTAAAGCCTACGACGCGAAATTGTTTTGGTGTGAACTTAGTTCTAGTGACGAAGAGTTTTTGAAATCAAATTAAATGCTATCTTATATAATATTCTTGTAGTGCCGATAAAACAATGTAATCCAAAAAAATGTTACTTCTCTTTTCGTGGTTAATGTTTAATTATGAATCATAGTAAACATAAGTGGTGTAGATTATTATGGGCAGCCTGCCATGCACTGGAGAGCGATATTATAGCGGTATTTCTTTCAATTGTGCATCCGACATGTTTCGTCAGCAATCAAAGGACAGAAAATAATAATCCACAGCGATATCATAAAAAAGGAAAACCAATTTTACTGCTCGTGTTATAAAATAAACAAATAGTTAATTTTACTTTATTAATGATCGAAGAACAGTATATTATATATAATATATTAATATTTTAATAAATATGATTATTAGGATCTATGTAGCTGTTAGGTACTCAATGCTACACAACATGGCGAAACAAGTTGAAATTAAATATGTTTGATATTTATACAATTCAGACGAGATTGTGGGCAGAATTTTATAAAATCAGAAACTAAGAAATAACTCCACCGTCAGTATATAAATTGCACATCTTGCAATTATAATTTCTATTAGCATGGCACAGTTAGGTAATATACATTATATTATTACTTTTATCTTTATACAGTTGTTTGAAGTTGTCTTTGAGATTTTCACAAAAGGATCTGGTAGTTCTTCTCAGTATGAGAACCTGCTTAGTTCATGTTTATTAATATTGCAATAAGCGAAACTATGAAGAAATATAGATAGCTCTTTTATGAGTCCTGACTTTTACACAGTCTCTTTGCCCGTTACAGCTCTTTTGATACCTTCTTTAAGCATTACTTTAAACTTACCTACAAAAATAAAATTAAAATTTCAGATCGTACGTACGTCGTGCCCTTTACATTTTTCTTTTTATAGCTCCAAAAGACGTTAACGAGAATCTCAAAGAAAACTGTTTTAAAATTGTTTTGTTATTTCAAAAGCAGTAACAAGCAACATCTGTTCAAAACCACAGTAGACGCAATCATGGTTTACCTACATTCTACAAGTTTATTACATTCGGAAATCATTCGGCTCTGCTTCTGAAGTGCGTGAGGCCGACGTTCCTTTCCACGTTTTATAAATAAAATAATTGTTCATATTTTTAGATGGCAGGTTGATAAACTAATGAATCTAAACAAACTTTACGTTTGATGACAAACGGATGATAAGGAGATAAAACGAAGTGTTGTATCGGGCTGGCGTCGCTCCAAGCAATCTTTTCTTTCGCACTCTTTTATTTGAGTTTTAATCATACAAAAAGGGTCAACAGCACGTGACACAGAATGTGTTAAATGACAATTCCATTGCAGTGATATCATCCTTCACAGGTTCCATTTATTTTATCAGCGTTAAAACATTATTAAAGTATCACACATCTTGATAAAATGTTAGCAAGAATGTTCACAATGTTTGCATGATAATAAGTACATAGTAAGTACCCACGCTATTCTACTAAAAGTAATATCAGCGGCGCCACTTTACAGCTGTTCTGAAAAGTTATTTGGATGGAAGCTTAAAATATTTTAATAAGCAATATGAATTTTCTAGGTTATTTCTTTATTTTTGAATTCGACTCGATCGGTGCAGATAAAATTCATTGTTAGACCGTTCGGGATATTGCTTTCAAATTTTAAAGAGATTTATGCAATATTTTAACAATTTTCTTTAGAAATAAGATTCGAATGACCCGTTATCTTTCTATTTCAATAATTTTTTTATTTAAAAAAATGTCTGCTCATAAGATAATGAAAGATACATAGGTAGGTTCCCATTTTCATCATTAAAGGATTTGATGATGATGAAATTTCAGTGAAATTGAGAAAAACCCTGAAAAAATATATGCATACAATATGCAATACAATACATATGTGCTTTTTATAGTTTTCTTAATGAAATCAATTGTTTATATCCGAAAATTAGAATGTCCCATCGTCGAGGTGATGTTGGAAGTCACAGCACTCCTTAACCCTTAGGAGTTTTGAGATATATAAGTTTTATTTTATTGCAAAAGTTATTATATCATAATATCACAACATAATAGTACTATGTCTTTTTGTTTTTGTCAATGTTGATTACACTGAAAATTTCTAAAAATGTTTTTTATTATGAATTATAGAGTTATGGGCCCATTTTGAGGCAGGTATTTAAGACAAACTGAAAGCTTGTGTGTAGCCTCTCATATGATACCCCGACATGGTACAGCGGTTCTACATATAAATATTTAAACCCCGAAAATGTTAAAAATATTTATAATATTTTATATATAATATTATATTTGAGGTAACATGCAATTTTTACGATGTTGTAGTTTTGAGAATCTCATTCTTTTAATATCCCTTCAATTAAATCAAATCCTCAAATTGTACTGCTGTAAGCTGTAATTGTTCACAAATTCGGCATAATTCAGAATAAAGTTTAGTCTGAAATATATTTTCATATCAGAGATAATAAATTGAAATATTTCTGAAATTGTGTAGCAATTCGACAAAATTTACAACAACGGTGAAACTAAAACGTGTCCGATATTTTCGCTTGAATACTATCAATTAGTTAGCAGTTTACGTGGGTGGGCAAATTGCCAAAATCTGGAAAACACTATTGCTTGCCTTGACTCATTCTTCATTAATTGGTTTACTTCTTGGGAATAAAATTTCGAAATTGTCAATAAAAATGCTGAAAATAGCGATTGATACGTTTGTTAATGAAATAAATCGTTCTTTTTCTATTTCGCTTCGTTAGTAGTGCAAGTAAATTAAATTGGTATTGATTTCAAAGCTCTACGAGGAATTATTATATGAAAGAAATTATATTTTATAAGTCGATAAATGTGTTTTATAAAAGGATCGGCACTTCTTGTTTGATTACATTTTGTTCAGCGCAGTAGAATTCGGATGTATCAAAAGTATTTTAATAAAACGAAAATAGCTTTAAATTCCTTCGCGTTCACGCTGACTTCACAATAGCAATTTGTTTCGTACTTCCCTTGCCTAATCGTTTAATGTAATATTACTACTCGCTGTGTATACTTCTATTTAAACCTAAACTTGTTTATCACGTTATTTAAGCGAGTCCTGATTCAACCGCAGACAAATGAATTACCCGTGTAGACAAATAATTCAGTTGAAACTTCATGTTAAATTGCAAACATGTAACCAACTTAAATAAAATACTGCTTTACTGCTGCGTCCTTTTTGCCTTTACAAATAAAATGTACACATCTGAATAGGTTTTTAATATATTTTGTAATGTTGCCGTATTTTCTTGAATGGACGTTCCTGTTAGCCTCGTGCTAAAATTCATTAATTATTCGTGGTTAATGGTGATTTCACAGTCACATCAAAGCGTATTTTACCAGCGAATTTCATTTGGAATCGTTATTTGTCAACGCTAGCATGCCATCAAATTGATTGTCAAAGGCTTTACCTTTTACCTGAGCCTTTTGCAAATGATCAGAATCCCTCTTTGTGGTTCACCTTCACACATGTATGTTATTCCCTCATAAAAGGGAATTCTCGAACCAATGCGCTGTGTATAAAATTAAATATGTATGGACCATTTGTAGCATTGTAGTACCTAATAAAAACAGTCTTATTATACCATTATAAATATGGAATTTTGCGTGGACGGGTTTATGGATGGGTGCTTGATGATGTTTTACGTGGTAACTTTTAGTTCAAATTCAAATAAGTTTGTTTCGAAGGACATAAAACTACTTGCGTGGGAAATGGGTTTGGTAAATTAAATTAACCGGACCCAAGTGACGTGGCGAGTCAGAGGGAATAGGGAGTTAACGTAAATAAAAATTGCAGATGTGCCCCTAGCGACGGTTTAGCCTAACTTAAATTACTCAGAAGTAATAAACACGCAATTATACATATCCAGGATAAGCTAAGTATAGTATCCAATAATTTATGATAACGTAAAAGGAAGGAGTACAATATTACAAATATTTGGAATTTGCTAATACTTAGTGCATATTCTTGTTACAGTTAAAGCTTACCTCCAGCTAATTATTGATGAATTAATCCAAGAGCATAACGTTTGAATGGGTATGTACTTAGAGATCGTATTGCTTTTTTGATCAATAAGAGTCAGAAACCAAATTTCTATGCATAGGCAATACAATTTCATAAGGCTGTTTTAGATAGACCGAGAATAATAGAAGATTAATAATTAAATGTTACACTTATGGTATGTTATATAGAGTTGAATTTTATAATGCCAAGTGAAGGGAAAATACTCCTTAGTCCTTATATTGCAGATAGAAAACTCTTCTCAAAGAAGACATTATCTCATTTTCGAAAAGAACGACGATTTTTGAAAATTCGAGTGCCGTCGTCTAACAGACTAAAATTTTATAAAATTACACATTTTACTTTTATTGCATAGTTCGGTAGAGTCAATTGTAAGGAAGAAATATCTATCACAAAATTTATGAATCAAATGAAAGGAAAACTATATAGTACAATTACATACGCAGTTAGAATGTTGTTAACATTCTATTTTTTTTTAAATCTTTGAGTGAAATTATATTCCCTATAAAAAATAAAGTAACTGTTTCTTTGAGTAAAATTTTCCATTTACAGTATTAAGAGTACTTTCCCTCTAGATGGCACAACAAAATTCCACCCTGTATATAATAATTATATTTTGCTATATTAGATATTAAATGTTTAAATCGAGTCATACAAAGGTAAAGTAAGGTGTAAGGCACAATTCAAGATAGTGAACTACATACTGTATACATCAAATAAATTAACCAAGTACGAAATAATACTCTTCTTTTATATTTAAGGATAGGTAGTAGTAGGTAAACAAAACGGCTGCTGCGTTGAGAATACTATCTCAGCAATAAATGTTTCATTAAGGCACAGAAAGAAACAAAATGAATAGCGGAATAACTACAACTTGAAATATAGTTAGCATTTATCTAACATCAAATAATTATCCAACTCGTTAATTAACAAGTTGTTCCTTTAGGGAACTCAAGAACTAATCCGGAGACAACAAAGCGTTTAGATGCTCTGAAACATTTAGTTTTGTTTACGTCTCTATGGACTAAGATTATATTTATACAATCTTAATTAAGAAAGTGCCCAATTACAGGCTAATTGAGTAGTGAGCTATGGTATGGACGATGAAAAGTTAAGTGGACATTAAGGATTAAAAAAATTTTTTGCCAAAAAATAGAACCGACTTCCTCGCTCTAAAAAGTAGAAAATAACTTTTATATCATTTTTGTTGAAATTTATACAAAGTCGGTGCAAATCTTGTTGAATTGAAAATAGATAAAGGCACATGAACAAAAATTATATAAAAGTTATTTTATACATTTTAGAGCGAGGAAGTCGGTTCTATTTTTGGCAAAAAATTTTATTTATCCCTTTTTAGTATCCGTTAAGGGTAATCACATCATCTAGTCACAATTCAGTTGATATATACGAGTACATCATTAAACCTTAACCGCAGAGCTTATTCCATTGATTTTCGAGGAGTTCCCTGGAATATCTTTGACATGGATGATCAGACTTGAACCAAATGTCTATGGGGCCACACTGGAACTCTAATCTTTCGAATGCAAAAAGAATTTTCCGAATCGGTCCATAAACGCTGGAGATATGCGGTAACATACATAAAAAAAATACGGTCGAATTGATAACCTCCTCCTTTTTTTGAAAGTCGGTTAAAAAACTTTATTAATTTTAAGAATCACACTATATTGTTGAACTTTTTTAGGTATTGAGTACTCATACACAACACAGAAAAAGAATTTAAACGAATAACAACGCTTCTCCATGCAAAATTCTTTAGTTAATTCTATTCTACGTAAGGCTAGTTTCACAACAGCACTTAGAAAAGGTTAAAATGCAGTTACTAACAAGAACATCAAGAAGCAACTTGTAGCAATCTTGTAACTTCTTTTCTATCATGTTTATCTATATTTATTATAAAGGTGAACAGCTGTAAGTCTTCAAGATACACGGCAACTCTAAAGATATTTACAAAATATAAGCTTTATTAAAGAATATTATCATTCGGACACCTAGACTAGAAAATATTTACGACATTCATATAGCGCTTGGAAGTAAAATTTAAGTTAATTATTCAATATCATTTTACACGTGGATTAGATTTTTATAATATTATTTATAATTCATTTTATTCCTTTAATAACATCAGCTTATAGATTTTTCAAGGATTGGAAAATCAAATACAGAGCACTTAGAATTCTCACCACTATCATTTTTTTATTATATTTGCTGATAAATTAAATGCTTTCATATACATATACAAACTTATTCTCAGAATAAGGCATATGGAAGCCAATTCTTTTCCTATACTACGATCCTCACCAGATCTCAATCAGATTTCAGATCCACAGTTGCTTAATGGTTATTAGCAACGTGCCTCGGTTTCCCTGTGACGTTACACTAGATTTTCCGAGTACTAATCAAATTTTCTAGAATTTTGCTTCTTACCGTCATTTACTTTAGAAAAGGTGACGCAGTGTTTCATAAAATTAATTTTATTGATGACTGGTTATATTAGGGTGATAACAGTAAATTCTGGGCTAAAACTATCGCCTTCGTTTGAAAAGCCCATCGTAAACTAGAGTATACATTTTTTCCGCTGTCCCTGGCCGTATAGAAAAGCTTGATTTACTATCCTCGGGCCACCACAAATATTTCTACACAACGTCTACGTGAAGTGTAGCGTAGTGTAAATAAATATTTGCCGACCATGCTGCTTTATGATTGTGGTATTTCGTGAGAGTATTTTTGTATCAGAATTGCAATTTTGTTTTCTATTATTTTAATAGCATTCTTTGTTTATTTTTATCAGCCTTTGTAGTTTCATCATTTCACTTTAAATATTCGACCATATTATGCAATTGTGGTATTACATGATTGGGATGTGCAACCGACCATATAGTTAAAATACCAACGTTTAATTATTCGGTAATCTCTGTTGACCACATTATCAATATTTATCTAATATCTATGTATCACATGCGTTTTATGTTAAAATTTTGAGTGATTTGTAGTTATTTAATTTGGTATTGAAAAGATGTCTTTCAATGGATGGATTGCTATGCATAGCATAGGAGAATGATAACATGAAACATATGATCCTGATGATCATACATTTTATGAAATAAGTAATAAATTCTTAAATCTGCCTATACCAGTAACTGCTAAAATCTTCCAGAAAAAAAAACTGCCGAATTTGAGGGATAAATTTAAGAATTATATCATCACATTTTATGAGGTAAGTAAAATATAGGCTTTCCGCTGATGACAGACCGAGCGAACCTTGACGCGGGCCGGGACCCCGCCCTCAGTTTCCTGTAATATTCACGTCGATAATAACTTTATAATTTTGATGTGTAAATTTACCCGTTTACCGTTATCTATTCGACTACTATTAAATTCTGACTTTAGTTCAACCATACTTTAAATTGCTTTTTATAATAATTATAAAAGTAAAAAAAATGTTCATTTAAAAAATAAACGTAAAGCATACGATATCGTTAAAAATAAAAGTTCCAAACGTTTAATGGTTGAAGTCTTTGAGTCTATTTTTAGCATCACCTTGCAAGGTGTAACAATTGTTTGAAGTACATTAGACATTAAAGGCGGGGATCATTTCACAATTTACATCATTAGCATGAGACAAATCGTAAACCTCTCATAATCCTATTTAAGACTTAATACATGTACGTGTTATCTCAGCATGTATGACAAGTTTATCTTGTGTCAACCTGAGTAATGAGATTGCTAGGCTTTGTGGCCGTGGAAAATCACAATACGAGAGCCGAGATGTATGAATATGCACGTGTATGCACTCACTCCGAGGGTCCGCGCCGGTGTGGCGG
>LQNK01000129.1:378683-453644 GCA_001586405.1 Phoebis sennae
CCCGCCTCTATCGGTCATTGGTTCAACCCCCACCAACTAATCACTTCACTTCACTGTCCAAATAACACTTTTAAATCAACTATTAATTCACTATACTTAGCAAAAATTTCAAACCAGAAAAAAAAACACAATTTTTTTCCGCGAATTAAATATGACGAATAATTAACATAAAAATGTATTAAACGCCACCAAATTCTATACTATCTGTATTGATCGGAGATAGCGGATACAGATAAGCATTCCGCAACTTTACTTTGGGTCTATAATCATCAGGGATTTGTTGAATTGCTTCGCTCTGAATAAGCAAATTTTGATTGCCATGAAGTGAACATTTCTAAAGAATAATTTAACATAAAAGATATCTCGTATTTTATAATCAATTCTTATCTTTTTTTCACAATTCTATTTTTTTCATAAAAATATAATCACATTCGCCATGATAAGATTGCGTTCATATGTTGTTGGATAATTTTCAAAGGATTTTAGTTCAAAAGGATTAAATTACTGCCACTTCCGAGACACTTAACAAAGAGGTGGGAACTTAACACAAAGGGTAATAAATAGAACGTACTAAAAAGAAAATATTTATCAGTGCGTTCTATTTACGTATTTTTTCTGAATATTCAATAATAAAATGTGTAATAAAACTTAACTACGTTACAAGAAACTCAATTGATAAATTATTGTATCATCACAATTATTTTCATAATATTATATCAATTGCGAATTTGCGAAAAATAAACAAGGCGTCAGCTTTAATTAATAGATCTGCATTTATTATATTAGATAATAAAACATGTCATGAACTACACTTAGCTTTAACAATTTTATTATCTGGCCATCTCGCGTTAAGCCTATTGATATAAAAGTAAACAATGGAAAGCTCATTTGTAATGGAAAATTAAGGCACTCGTTATATCTACTTTACATTTTATACAGATTCGTTTGTTCATTCATAATTTAATATTCCCTAGGAAATCGAATTTATTATACGGAATAATCTTTTAATCTTATCCATAAAAGCTCTCATAAGACTAAAAATCACCTATTTTGTATATAATATGCAAGAGCCTCTTTATTTTTGTATTTTTTTGGTCTATAGTTAAACAACGTAAAATATTGTTTTTCATCAAACCAAATAAAACAATGAATACTTCAAATCCATTACCTTAATTAAAACCGAAATGTTAGTTCAGAAAATCAGTGCACAGACACATTTAACACGCGCAATGTTTTTGTATGCATCGTATTTTTAACACAGAGATTTAAGACACGTGCGTCTGCTTCGTGTACGCGGATTCGCGTACGCTGCGTCACGGGCAGCGCGGGGACACAGACTGCCTGCGGGCTGCGGCTCGGTGGGCCGGGCGGGAGCAGCCACCGGGCGGGCGCAACAGATACGCTACGATCCACAGGTTCCCCGGGCCACCTCTCGTCTCCCCTAGCCCCAATACTTCCTATCGGGGACTTAAAAACACCCTCATTAGAGTTACAATGTTTATTTGTCTATAACTAATGTTATTGTTTGCGAAATTAAAAGTTCGAGTGGGAACAATAAGCGAGAAGAAAACTTGAGCTTCAAGATGGAAAATTGAGGAATAATTTAAATTAAAATTTGCAATGGGAAAGAGTGAAAAGAGTAATAACGATGTTCAATAGTTTTGTTAACTTTATGATGATATAGGAGCTCAAGTTTATCGTTAAACTTCGCTTGAGGGTACGTTTGCTTATATTATATCGATATGGATATAGGAATTTTTCCTTTATTTAATTACCTATTTTTCTTAGCTTGCTTTTTCTTCGTATATCATATCATAAGAGAATTTTATGATAATCCCTTCCTGGGAAGGACTTTTTATATTAAAAGCTTTCAGGCCCGGTATGGTTAATGTCGTAAATCCATAATGTTCATCCTTACGATATCGCCTCAAAAAATTTTTCAACGTTATACTGTATGTCCAAATAACAATTTAGGTGATACTCTCATTAAAATATACATTAAAAAACTCTACTTTAAAAAAAATATTCAATAGATAAGGATAATCGGGTGTTCTTCTTTTAATGTATTGAGGGTGAAAGTAAAATTTAAAAATGTCCTTAAAGTTTGGGCACGGCAAATCTCACCCACTTGATTTAATGTGTTGAGAACTTGAGAGTCTAACATGTTGCGCCTCCTCTTCTCAAGGCACTAGTAGATATAAACCAGTGGTCTAAATTTAATTTTCTGTGTTTAGATTTGTATGGGTTCAGGTTTTGTAGAGGTCTGAGTCATCCTGCGTGATTCTTAAACCGAACGTTGATGCCGAATTTTTACTAAAAATTATATGTAATTTGACCGCCAATTTTGATTCAGCAGCATCCTCATCGAGAGTATCAAAAAGGTTTTCGAGTTCGTTTTCTGATTTGAAACATATTTTCTACATTAAATACACTTTCCTAACCTTGTAAAACTACACACACACACACACACGAATGTGACTATCTTCTTTTACCAGGTGAATAAATGATAATAAGTAATTATTGTATTCATAAAATTATCACGACGTCTGCTATATTTGCTCAATAAATGAGGTATGATTGTTTGTTTTAGTAGATTAGTGTTGAATTGCATCAAAGATTTTTTTGTAAAATAGTATTTTATTACCCAGCGACGCATATCTAAGACCAACTGAAAATGGTATATTGTATATTGTATATTGTTACAAACACTTGTCCCCTTTCCCTAGCCTTAGGCAAATCAGGGCTCCCCGAAAGAATTCACCATAAACCACACAGCCATAAAGCCATAGTTATTGATTTTCGCAAAATTTTCTATTTGTGTTTATATAATGCTAACATATTAGTCCGAGAGCTGGCACCAGTTTTAGGTAGGTATTTGAATCAAGCTGAAAACTAGTCTCATGCCTCTCCATTTACCCCGACGTGGAAATGCAGACCTCGTTGGTAAATACCGGGGTAAGTAGAAAGTCCCACCATAAAAACTGTCTTTTTGAGAACGCTTGTGGCTTGACATTATCGACATGATAAACATGTACTATTGAACAATACAATGAGGCAGTTGTGTTGTGTCCTTGTGCAAGATGTTGGTAGAGTTGCAATTTCATTTAAACTCAAAAAAAAGTCTAATACATTTTTCTTAAAAGTAATTGCTAGTCATTGCTGACATTTACTCTGTGCCAGAATTATACATATTATACGAAAAGATATCAACCTGCTTAAACCAGTGAATAGAATTCCCACTGTTATAAATGTTCTCATTCAAACTAAGAACAGGGATCCTTCACCCTCAAGTTTAAAATTAAAAAAAAAATCTTCTTGATCAATTCCAAATCAAATCTGTTGGTTAAAACGTTTTGCTGTATAAAGATAATGTATTTTTATAATAAAGTGTTACTTTGCAGTTAAATATGTCACCGTTATTTGTTTAATCAGCTTGTGTCCACAACTGCGTTGACCGGGATAAAAAATATGTGTTTATCTAGGTTATAAATGTAATTGTCATTTTTTAATCAAACCTATCCAGTCGTTTTTGCCACATAAGTAGATATTTCAAGAAATTTCACAAACTTATAAACTTTCACATTAATTATGTTGCAAACGGTAAAAATAAATAGATAACAATAGGGTAACAGTCGAAGTCCCTGTTACTAACAGGCCAATTTACATCCTCATTATCGCTCCCATGATCAGAACTAGAACCGGTTGCCAATAAGCGTTCAAGATAAGTCGCCAATTGCATGAAATTTTATGCAAATAATAATGATATAAATTTATTACGTACATCTCTTTAAAATAGTTTTTACTATATAATATGGAATGTTTTTTAAAAATCAGACAAAAATATATTTTTTAATCGTCGGTTTACGTTTCAAAAAAAATTATCTGCAAAGTGTAATTGTCCTTCTTGAAAAATAATTAAATAAAGTTAAAGTCTCCTATTTAATATACTTGGTAGACTGTAAAGTCACTTCTTGATGGAAATGCATTTTGAAAAATATAGAATTAAACTCATTTTTTTAAATAAAGCGAAATAGAGATATTTATGACTATCGAATATGCGTAAATTGAGTGGGAATTCAGAATTCCTGTATTATAATAATACAAGCAAAGTATAGAAGTTTATTATAATGTTAATAATAATACCCAAATCAATCCAAACCTAAATTTATTGTTTGTAAAATGGACTAATACCAGTAATAATACTTTAGATTACCCTGTATGTCTTTGAAATAATGTTTATACTTAGGATCACAGTGAGTAAGCTGTAAAAGTAAAAGAATGGAAAACATGATATTATGAGACTGTCACGGAACTGCTATTCATACTATGATTGATGATGTGGGTGGCTATCTCTACCTCCCTGTACACATTTCTAATCACACCAGTGGCAGGGGTAGCCATTTCCTTTTTATTAAAATCTTTATGTATCTCAATTATACAACAAGATATTTTTATTTTTTGTATTTGTATATATCATGATAGAAGTAGAAAATTATCAGTGTTCGTTATAATTCTTTTTTTATATAAGTAGGGTTGCCGTCCATTAATCACGTGAAATACTGGTTCAGGTTAACTTATTTTATTATTTGTTTGACGTTTACGTGACCAAGAAAAGTGTATTGTACACGTAACGCCACTTTTTGGTTAAGTATTGACGCTTGACGTTCCCTAGTATCTTTGAGAATAAAGGGAACAAAAATGAGGTTTGAGAAACAAAAAAATGGCTCTTATTAACATGATCATGACGTGATGTACATTTTTTTCCTACCTTTTGTAATCATTTCAATTTAAAAGAGGCACTATGAATATAAACTAAGTGTCACTAA
This sequence comes from Phoebis sennae, assembly GCA_001586405.1. Classification (NCBI taxonomy): domain Eukaryota; kingdom Metazoa; phylum Arthropoda; class Insecta; order Lepidoptera; family Pieridae; genus Phoebis; species Phoebis sennae. Next base: position 383,510 of record LQNK01000129.1, read on the forward strand.
ATATTTTGATGAACATTATCAATATAATATATAGCTTGATGTAAGTGCTAAATTGCAATCAGTAAATGGATTCAAAATGATTTTACCAATTTCGCCTCGTTCGTTCGTTGTTTCATTTATGGAATGCACAGGTTCAATCTAATTCAAATTCCTATCTGCTGCAGACTAATTAAACGTTAATATCGCAACTTGTTTACATACTGAAGTGCTATCTACTATTAAATTACAGTTTTTGCATAGTCGCGAAGCTTTTACAATATGTTAAAATGGAAAAAAATAAAAGCCTATTTTAGCAGTCTGGTTACAAAAGGCTATTAGGATTCGTATTAAAAAAAACTAAGGGCAATAATCGTTCAATTTAACATTTTCTTCTCTAATGATAGAAGTAAAAATGAATATCTCAGTGTTCGTAACCTGTACAAAAAATAGAATTAATTATTATCTAATATAAAGATCAAATAGAAGAAAAGAATCGCTGCTGAGCGATAAGGCCGCCTATTTGTATGCGTTATTATAAAGATTAATATAAGAACTGAGGAACAAATATAAATAGCATATAATTATGTGCTACAGTTACTAAGGGGGGAGCTTAGTAATATTGTAAATTGTAATATGGACATTAAAAGAGTCGGGATAAAATTGTGGCGAACATCATCAATAGATAATTCGATGCAAGTACTAAATTGCAATCAGTGATTTGGATTCAAATGATTTTACCAATCTGCGCGCCCATTCCATCGTTGTTTCAGTTATGGAATGCACAATTTCAATCTGATTCAAATTCCTATCCGTTGCAGGCAAATTAAACGTTAATATTGCAACTTGTTTACACACTCAAGTGCTATCAACGATAAAATTGCGTAGTTTTTGCATAGTCACGAATATTTTTACATAGTAATAAATAGCAAAAATAAAAAGGAATAGCCTATTTTAATTTAGTTTAAGTTTTGACTTAAACTCCTTGTTAGGTATCATTACTTTTTTTGTATTTCCACATGACTAGAAGGGGACTACTAGTTTATTCAAGCTATTGGCGACGTGATCAAAAGTGGAACTCTACAACTCTATGACTAACACATCTTAGATCCTAAAAAATATTAGGTTACGATTACAATAAGGTGATATATCTTTCAATAATGTTGATATATCTACAGGATTCTTCAAATCAAATGTAACAATTGCCTTCGCTTTATAATGATGGCTAGATCGTCAAATTATTTCTAAAAAGCTGATTCAAGTTTATACGAGTTCTCATAAAAATGAAGCAGCGGATAAAGTATTCAGCGCGCAGATTTTCTGCCCGCACTCCATTTATATCCATAAAAGCCCTCATAAAATTGCGGTAGCTTCGATTTCCAATAGAAAACACAGTGCCAGAGAGTGGACGCAAATGGAAATAAAACAAATCGCACAAGTCAGCACAACAACGCGTGCATTGCATCCGTTGTTCAATAAAACGTCAATAAAGCTAGCCATTCTCGCCAATTTTTTGTAATAAAAGTTCCTAGTTTGTGATTTTTTGTATTATACGTAAGCGTATAAGTAGGTATAAACTAAAATAGCTTCATATTGTTTTGTGTGTAGGTTATGTGTCCTATATCAACTTACTTACTAAGAACCATATCTACTAATATTAATTTTTGTGGGAGTACACCCATTAAAAAATATTTGTAACTCTCATATAATAAGTTATATCACGCTATTGATGTTAGTATTGTTGTAAAATAGACTATCTTGTCTAGAGAACTTTTATTTCCTCGGCTTCACCAGTTTTCCTTTTCATAATTACTTCCATTACTTTACTGGTTTCCAACGACAAATTAAATCTACCACAGTACCTAATTATGCTCTATGAAGGCATCCTTAACAAAATATTTTAAACAAGTTGTGCTCCGTAGTTCCATCCGCGTATATCCTCCGATCCCGTGAGATTTCCGGCATAAAAGTGTGTCCTTTCTCGGGTTTCAAACAATCTCTATACAAATTATCATCCAAATCGGTGCACTGGTTAGGCGTGGAGAGGAAATATACATACAGGCAGACAGAGTTACTTTCGCGTTTATAATATCAGTAGGCATTTGGAAACTATCAAATATTTATACAGAACAAAAGGTAAGTAATATAGTAAATATTCTCATTGCAGTAAATATCTAAAACTACTAAAATTATAGTCGCTAACTTATAATCTACACTAAAACAATGAACATAATAGGCTCCGGAACTACTGGACCAATTTGAAGAATTCTTTTACTATTGGAATCCTAAATTATCCCTGACATAGCCTTTAAAACATTATGCTACGGGAGCGATAAGCGCGGAACAGTTAGTAGGGCAATAAATATCCACTTAAAACGTATTCGTAAGACACAGTGTTTACAAAATTTTTTGTCTTCTGTAACATTGTTTAAAACGCCATCATCCTACCTTTACATAAATGCAAAAATTAACCACTGAACGAATTTTAATAAAAATTCGCAAAGTGATTAGCTTTTAACAGATTTAATAATAAATACTTTTAAATAAATCAATAGATTTCGTTTCGATTGCCTCGTTAGCACACTAACCACTATACCAACGAAGCGATCATGAGAGCTAAATTGAATAATCATAAACATACACGACATATCCAATTAAGCCGCAGAATTACGTTTCTTTAGACGGGACAAAAATTGAAAAATGCTGCCCCCGCCCGCTATTATCATGTTAGTATCTGCGATGTTGGGTAACCAAGAGGTCGGTTGAAAGAAGACTACACGTAGCAGAGATAATAAAATCAGGAATGAGTATATAGTTCGGAAAAGTTAAGGAGTACCAGACTATCGTGGGCATATATGGGCATGACAGAAGTTTGCCATGCCCTAAAGTTAGCCTATCGTTAGAAACGTTTAGGACATGAATGTGGATGTAGTACGACGTGCATAAATATATTAGTATGAAATGTGTGTTTAAGGAGATGACGGCTGGTTGAGGTGCATGGAAGAAAAATGCATGTTGTGCCGGCTCCACCTAGAGAGATAATGGCTCTAGAAAGAAAGAAGAATAATAAGTAAATGTATATAGATATATTTTTAACCGACTTTCAAAACAAGGAGGAGGTTAGCAATTCGACCGTATTTTTTTGTATGTTACCGCATATCTTCGGCGTTTGTGGACCGATTCGGAAAATTCTTTTTGCCTTTATCTATTTTCAGTTTAACAAGATTTTGCACCGACTTTGATTAGATTTCAACAAAAATGAAATAAAAGTTATTTTCTACTTTTTAGAGCGAGGAAGTCGGTTCTATTTTTTTGCAAAAAATTTCATTTGATTGTTCCTATTCGCCTTCGTGATTACCTACATTACAAAATAAAATTGGTATTTTTGCATTCAGCCTAACGCAGCACACAATTATTTATTATTTCTTGTTTTGTTCTTCTGTTTAAAAGATTATAGTCCGGTCAATTTAGACATTTGACCCACGACAAATTCAGGGGAAGCTGAAAATTCTTAAAATTGTTTAAATTATAATTATAAACATTGTCTTTAAAGTCCCAACCGATCCCATGTAAGGAAAAAAATTTAGCGGGGTAATAAGGTCCAAAAAATGAGATTTTCGCGATTTTCTTGAAAACGGTAAGTTTTATCGCAAAATTACCTCAGACATAATTTGTAGATCAGGGAATTTCCTATAAAAAAGGTATCAATAATTTTTTCCCTAAAAGCCACCGCTTCTGAGATATAACGATGCAAAAAATTGCAAGCGTCATAAACGCACACGTTTCCACGCCACCTCTGAGGTAGTGTACTTAGCGCGTTTTTTCAGAATTGAATCTTTCAACTTAAGTGTGCTTGCATGGAGAATTTTGAAAATCAAAAAAAACAGAAAACTGTGACAATACACGTAAGTTGTCGTAAAAATTATACTCGGAAGCATTCTATTGGGTCAGCTAAAAAAAGGCAACGTGATGAACAAGAAGCCAGTACATCGGCAGCAATCCCTCCTCGTACTAGATCACGTGTAAGTGCATCAGATTTTTGTTTTAAAGAATTATGCTTATTTTGCGGTGAGGCAGCAAAAAAAGAGAGCGAGAGGAGAAAATCTCCGGGATATCGCCGTAAAATTCTCCATGCAAGCACACTTAAGTTGAAAGATTCAATTCTGAAAAAACGCGCTTAGTACACTACCTCAGAGGTGGCGTGGAAACGTGTGCGTTTATGACGCTTGCAATTTTTTGCATCGTTATATCTCAGAAGCGGTGGCTTTTAGGGAAAAAATTATTGATACCTTTTTTATAGGAAATTCTCTGATCTACAAATTATGTCTGGGGTAATTTTGCGATAAAACTTACCGTTTTCAAGAAAATCGCGAAAAACTCATTTTTTGGACCTTATTACCCCGCTAAAATTTTTTCCTTACATGGGATCGGTTGGGACTTTTAAGACAATGTTTATAATTATAATTTAAACAATTTTAAGAATTTTCAGCTTCCCCTGAATTTGTCGTGGGTTTACTGATTTTTTGGTCTAATTTGACCGGACTATTAGTTGTAGATAACTCAGGTCAAATCTTTGTCTCTAAAAATTATAAATTTACTGGATCTATAAAAACTCTTTGTTAAATTTAAGTTCAGGTTTGGTTTTTAGTGGTTGTCTCAGACTCATACGAAAAAGAGCAAAATGATTTTTAGTTAATTAAATATAAGTATTTTATATCAATGTTATGTGAGGTAGACGAAGTATTGATTATTATTATTATTTAAGATCAAAATTTACCTTATCTAATTTTGATATTATATTATATTATATAAGAATGGGAATGTGAACAAAAACGTACATTAAATATTTTTAATTACTATATTTCATATTAGAAACATCACAATATTAAGTTACGGATAGCAATAGTTACGTAACTTTCATAAGGCCGCCATTACACTATCACAAATGCATCAAGATGCTAGAACGTTAGAATATTGATAAATGGCCAAGATAAAAATATAGGTAATCATAAATGATAATGTAGTAGCAGGCTTTATACTTATATTCACACAAATTCTCAACTAAAAGTAAATTAAATGCAAGTTATATGACAACAGTTCTAAACACGCAAGAAACATTTATTTAAGATTTACAATTATTAAATTTTTAACGTAGATTACACCAATGTTCTAATTTGTACCATCTCTTACCACACTTATGTTTAAATTTAAACATGAAAAGACAATTGCTATCAATTACAGTATAAAAATGTGCATTATTGTGTTTTAATTACCAACTTTTTAACTAACATTTAGTGCCTGTATATCTAATTTGTACTATTTGTTATACCGTTTTAGTTTGTATCTAATATTGTCTAAAAATGAGCATACCTTTATTGTAAAATGTGTAAACAAATAAATGTAAGTATATGAGACAAGAATAAATCTATCACTGTTTATCGAGCAGACAATCTCTTAAATTTTACCGACTTAAGTATAAATCCCTTACCATTAGACAACCTACCTATTGGATGATCTTAGATCTTATTTTGCCAAATAGTCAAAATATTTTTATGTTTTTTAAGCGTTTTATATTTTATTTGAAAAGAGAAAAAATCTCGAAACACCAATAGAACCTTAGATACTAAAAAAAACACACAAAATTTTGCAACTCTGTCGCAGAGCTACTTTAAACTGGTACATAATGCTACTAAGAATAACAATAATTAATCATACATTATAATTTAAGAAGTTAAAAATTTAAATTTTAAAATTGGTGTACACAAAGAACACAATAAGAACACATCCTATATAATTGACATTTTAATGTTGGGAAAACCAAAAATGTTTTCCTTTCACTTCTACAATTTTTGTTATTAATAAGTAACTGATTTTTTTTATTTACCTATGCACAATAAGACGAATCTTCGTTTTATCCAGATATTTTTTTTTGTTTGATAAGCTTTTTAATTCTACGATTTTATGATCAAAACAATTTTAAATACATAAACGATGTCCGCAAAAACGACGTTTACGTATTTATCGATATACAAATTTCGATGATTCGATAAAAAGACCATTCTTGTGATTTTAAACACTAGCATGATCATATTTCTAATTAATTGTATAAAAACCATTGTCATAAACTTCTACGATAATATTAACAATACATCACTAATGAAGAAAAGGAACATAATTTTATGGAAAAATTCATAGGATAAATCTTTAAGATAAGCGCACAATCACATTCTCTACAAGACTATAAAAATATTTCAAAACATACACATCCATTGTTAAAATAAATTACACATTGTGCGCCTTCATAAAATATTTTGAAATAAAAACAAAAACACCACTGGTACATTAAAGGAGAGCTAAACACTATAAAACAATATCAAGTCAACCTTTGTAGATAAATGGCAAACGTTACATGTCTAAATCAAAAATGAGATCGTTTTTAAACTTAATTTCCGAATATTGACCTTTGTTTAATTTGTCTGGATTATACATATTAGTATTATGTTTAATATTTTCGCAAGTGATCGCTTCTTGTCCCTTTCTGGCTTCTATTTTAGCTTTCCGTTGTAGACTATTGTTAGGAATAACCACATCTCGGTTTTTAGAAGTTGGGTTATTTTCATATCCATTTTCATCAGTGTCATTGGCAGAATTGTACACAGTATCCAAATCAGACATGTTATTCTTGCTTTCTAGTTCTGCATCTGATGTATCTGCTACACCGCTATCACGACGTTGTTTGAGAGCCGATTTTATCCTTGGCTTTGATGACTGCAAAACGATTATGTCAAATAAATACAGAACTTACATTAATTCTCGCAATTTATTTTAATAAAACCAAAAATAATGCCTTAGTATTTCAGTTGAATAAATATTGCTTACAACAGATGGTCAATCTCATTGAGTGATTTAAAGGTTTAGTGAACTGGTCTAACATTAATTACTAATGAGTAGATAGAATATTCATGTTTAAAGAAATAAATATTTTTTCTAGTGTTATATAAATTAATCTTATTGAAAAATTAAATTTTAATGAAATAGTTTTATGTTTTATTTGGTTTTTATTATCATTGTAAAAAATATTATCACATTGTGAATGAAACAAAAAAGCAGTGTGAGGCAAAATTTCATTGGCTATCATTTTGCACATTATTACCCTCCTAGTAAAGTTCAATATCTCTATAAAATACATGCTAATTTTAGCAAGTTTTCCATCGACTCATAAATATATTGTAAACTTGACAATGACTTTGTAAACATGTTTGGCATAAGAATTACATCATTAGAAGTAGTATGTAAATTAGCTCAGATTAGGAAATGTTTACCATGGAAAATTTGATAGGCCTTTCCACCAAATAATTGAGCTTTAATTTTGTTTATATTTATACACAACTTTAAATAAAATTAGATGTTTAAATAGCTTTTATAATATAAAAAATTATAACAAATATTTTATTCTGGATATCTACAAACCCCAAAGAATATCTACACTAATATTAGAAAGAGGAAAGGTTTGATTTTTTGTTTGTTTGAATTGAATAGGCTCCTAAACTACTGGACCCATTTGAAAAATTATTTTATCATTGGAAAACTTCATTATGCTAATGAAGCAAGACCACGCAGAACAGCCAGGTATCATCAGTCATATGTACAGGATATGATAATATAGATCATGACAACAAAGCTTTGTTTTAATTGTTGCTAGTTGTTGCTGGTTAATCGATGCTAAATATTTCATGAATATTTTTACACATGTATATTTTCACTATTCTATTTTTATCCATCAGGCGACCATAACTCATTACAAAATATACTGTATACAATAGTTACCTGAACTGAATTAGACATATCATCTTCTGCTTCACTTTCACTCTTACGTCTTTCCTGGTTCCTTTTTTTACTTTTCCTTCTTTGATTTTTTCTTTTCTGACCCTCAATTGAAGAATTATACCTGAAATTTTTTGATAAGTAATCAGAAATTAGGCATTCTATTCTCATTATTTTATCAGTTAGATCAGTGGGATAACTATGGGCAATGTATTTTATAAATAAATAAGCACCTTTGTAGCCACCTCCTTCCGCTACCTCATTATACATATCATGTGTGGGTTTCAAATATTTTAGCGAGAAGCTTGGATTTAGATTAATGCTTCTTCAACATTAACTTTGTACTTAAAATAACTTAAAATCTAAGAAATGAAAGTAACATACCTATAAAATTGTCTTGCTATAACATCACTAAACCTAACAGTCTTTTTTAAACTTGATTCTTCTGGGATACAATCAGAACTTATATAATCCATAGATGATGCAACATCTCCATAACTTGACTCAGAAAAACTACGTATCATTGGTATGGGTTTTCTCAAAATACTCTTTGCACCATTTTCACTGTTATAATTCTGCTCGGTCCAAGCAATATCTGTCTCTTTTATGTCTACATTATCTGTATTTTCTTCATCATGAGCATCTTGTTGATTAGGAGTTGACACAAGAATATTAGTTTCTGTACCCAAGTTTGTAACTTCAACCATTGGTGTGACGCTTTCTTCTCGGATTTCTGGTATGTCTTTAGTGGCATCACTCTTGACTGTTGTCTTGACTAGGGACACATCAAAGGATTCTTTTTTCATAGAATCTGGACCTAAACCAATGGAAAATTCAGTTGGAACTTTTTCAGCTACCTCCAACTGCAAGATTACATTATTATCCCAAGCTTCACCGGTAGCATCATTGAAATTGATATCTTCAGAAAATGATATAATAGCAGCATAATGTACAGGGACAAAACCTGATCCTATGGATGAAAACTTTATCTGTACAGTATTGGATTTATTCTTCACCTCAACTGATGCCGGATCAGTATTTTTAACATGAAATGTGAAAGCAACAATGTCATCTAACACATTAAATGTGTATGAAGGCAAGGTGTATCCAATAGACGGAAGCAAGAAAGATTCTTCATCTTTTCCATTATCCTTTACTTCCGAAGAAACTACACTTATATTTGCTGATGAGTCTAACTCTTCAATTAAATTTTCTTTTGACTCCTCCTCACTATGTGATCCCGAGAGGTCTTCACTTTCTACACCACTGTCTACTCTTACACTTCCCCTATTTTCCATTTGCAAGGACTTCTTTATAACTGGTAATGTGACTATCAATAAATGTTTTGCTTTATCAAACTTAGCATTCCCCCTTTCATCATCAACAGGATAAGGAAGCTGAATATCTAGTTTATATTTTGCAGGCTTTTCAGAGGTCAGGCTTAAATGTTTTTCTCTGACATCCAATACACAATCTTTAGTTGAAGATAATAATGGTAAATTAATTTCCACTACTATTTGACTGGGGATAGCTGAGAACTGTTTACTATCTTTACTATGGGTATAATCTTGGAAATCAACATTTTTTTGCTGTTTTATTATGTATTTTGGTACAGTATAGCCATTTTTACAAGTATGTATAAAATCGGTATTTTTAGATTTTCTCTTTGTCTGATTTGTGTTTATTTCACTAGTATCACTGGGGTTATTCTTTCCTTGAGCATAAACATGTTGAGGATAGAGTTTATCCAAAACATCAGGTTCTTTTATTTGGTTTTCGTCATCTTCAGGTGGTTTAAAATCAGGATCTTCTTTCCTTATAACTGCAGGTACAGACATTCCTTTGTAATATGATTTAGGAAATCGAATGTTGTTCTTATCTAAATGAATATCATACATTTTCTGTAGGCCATCAAAAGCAGTCTTATTTACTAGGTCACGGAAGCGTTTGTTAACCTGCGCCATTCGTAGAGTATCGGGATGAAAAACAACATCATATATGATACACCTCTCCTTTTTGGAATTGTAATCTTCTCTGGGAGGTATTATCGAATAGGGTATCTGCCAGCTCATACCTTTTAGCCCATTTTCTTCGTGAACCTTGCACGACGGTTTTTCAACATTTTCATTACTGCAAATATTAATAAATGCTTTCCTGTCGCCCGCTACACTAGTTTTTATAACATAACCACCTTTTGGGTTGATAAACGTTACGTCGTAGCCACGCTCCTTCTCTAGTTGGGTCATTTCTTTCTGATACAGTGCTTGATTCGCCGGGTCACGTATCTCTTCACAATATTCACCCAATAGATCTCGAAATTTCTTATTCTTCATAGCATCTTCAATTATTTCTAAATCAGCTCGAGTTAGTTTGGATTCCTCGTCACGAGGTTTTACGCCTGTTGCCATTATGTCTGCTGTTTTCACTGTTTTAAAAATAAATACCAAATAACACGCATAAAACGCCGTAATTTGTAGTTCAGCTGACTTTTGTATATTACTCCCTAGTACCACAGATCAAAATACAAAGTTAATAACCTATCATAGGACCACGTACAGATACACAGACAACACATATAAATTTACGTATGGCAATGATTCATTTCATCATTGAAAATCATAATTTATAAATTGTATGTTATAACTTATATTAAGTATTATATTCATAAAATTAATAATAAAAAGCTTTTAAATATACATTTGATGATATAAGATTCGTTGTAAACTAGGTAAATCTTCAAATAAAAGCGAGTAGTATTCTAAATTTATATTGGTTTTATTGTAATTTGTATTATGATACTAAGGTATGTGCTGCGAGGCACAATGAAGCATTATCGTTCATAATTATAATCAAACAAATTAAAGTGGTCCAACATTAGATAGTTGAATGGACAATGCATATTAATGATGACAACGTTTATGTATAAACTTGTTACGATACAGTACATTACTTACAAATATTTTACATTAAAGATAGGCTAATCCGATAAAAAAATATTTAAAATAGGAACAAGATTTGCATATACAAATTTTGACAGAAATTCTTTATTCCGAACGAATTGCGTGTATAAATATGAAACCAGAAGGTAGGTACATTTTGGTTAATAATTGCTTCAACTGACATTTGTCAGCTGTCAATTATTTTAAAAATTTAACCTTTTGATCTTTGGTCTCAACTCTGAACTCTTAACCTTGTCTTGCCGCTCACATCTAAAAATCTGAAATGGGCGAAAATATACCCACCAGCTTTGAGGAAGTGTTCCTAAAAATGAATTTAACGTGAGGAGTTGCGTTCATATTATGATTACTTCCTTTTAGTATTATGTGAAAGAAAATATGGCTTATATGATAAACTTCAACATGAAGGTTGAATTAATGTTTTAGTTTACTCGGCCTTTTTCAATAATTAGCAATGGATAAATGTTCTGTATTGAGCTGTGGTGTCACTTTTACCCATAATCCAAACCAAGAGACTTTTCACAGGTAAATATAGGTATTTTTAATATAATAAATTACTTTTCATTTCATTCATTCATATTAAAAATATAATAAATAAGCATAATATTTCATATGAATAGGAGTATTTAAAACTATAGTAGTTTTCACAGCAATTTTACAATTTCATGTTGCTATAATGAAATGTAACAGTGTGCAAGATATAGAAGCATTCATATATTTTGCTATTTTATAGATTCCCTGTTGAAGCTGCAATTAAGGAAAAATGGGTACGGGTAATAAACCGTACAGGATGGGCACCAAATAAGTATTCTGTAATATGCAGCAGGCATTTCAAAGAAGGATGTTTTATGAAAAGGAATGGCAGGCGAATCTTAAAGAGAGAATCAATACCTACTGAGGCTGTACCGGTAATTGAAGAAATTGCTTACTCTGGATTTATATACAGATTTGATTTTTTTATCCAATTATGTATCTGAAATTGTTTGCACAAACTCTATGATAACATATTACAGATTTTATTAATTTTACAGGTGAAATTTAAAACGAAAAGACCTGGAACATCATTAAAGGGCAATGATGGTTTGACAGATCCATCACAATCAAGGCCTTTAACTCCAAGAAGAAAAAGATTAATTATAAAATGTTCAAAATTAAGAGAAACTATTAGATTAAAACAACAAGCCATAAGGAATTTAAGGTCTAAAACTAAAAGACTAAGGGAAAAATATGATAAGATAGAGACAATTATAGTGCAGCTACTAAATCATCCTAATTTAAAAGACCAAATTGTTGAAGTGGTATCATCATCTTCACCATCTTCTTCCTCACAATCTTCATCATCATCGTCGTCTTCGTCATCATCAACATCGTCATCATCATCATCATCATCCTCTTCATCCTCATCGTCAGAATCGGAAAAGGAGCAAGAGGTCTTAAATAATAATTGTTAATAATATTATACTTTTTGTTTGATATCTCAATTTAAATAATAAGTTTGGCTGTACAGAATGAGACCTATCTCTGCAATTTATATATTTTGTATTTTATATCTGCATGCACACAACATTTAAGTATTTAATGTAAAAGTCAATAACACTGACTTTATTAATATTAATGGTGTAAATATGAGATGTAAAAAGATTAATTATCAAATCAATTTAAATATTTTTCCGACTGGTAATTTTCTCATATAACTGTTCTACATCAGTCAGTTAATCAGATGACAGTTGACAATTGACATTATCATAAAAATACTATGTGATAGTAACAGAAGTACAGAACAGAAAACAATGCTGCAAAGTTTAAATACTAATGCTAATTTTAAAATTTATAAAAGAATAACATTTATTTAAATACTATAACTTTTGTGCAAAGAATAGATATTTGTTTCATGAATATTTGCATAAAAGAAACAATGTTTGGTCTACGTTTTGTTAGGTTATACAGTAGGTGGATGCATAGGCGGCCTGCTAAAGTTCTTATTCCATTTGAAGAAGAGTCCAATGTAAAGTTAAAAAAAGAGAAGGTGATTGATTTAGAACCTACTTTGTTACAAAAGGAAAATAAAAAATTGGATACAAAAATCGGAATCAATAATAAAAGAATTGAATCTCCAGTAACAAATAAAAGCATGGTGGAAACACCTTCGTTTAACCCAGTTATATCTAAAGAAATTAAAGAAAAAAGAGACATACAGTTCAAAAAAAGGAATTTTTATCTCAGTCAACAAAAAGTTTTTGATGACAATGGTGAGATATTGTATGAAAAGTTAAAAGACAATGATAGCAAAATAAGGTATAAAGTGCATGTTGTATAATTATTTATAATATTTTGTTACTTTATTTCCTCATATTTCTCATTTTTAGCTCACTCCTAGTAAAGTTAAAGTCGAAAAAAGAAAGAATACGTAGCAACCAAATGCTTGTAGAAGGATGGCGTTTGATTGTGGATGGTTTAGAGGCAAAATGTAAACTACGATATGTTATATTTAGCCAAATTGAGGACCTTCATAAATTACATCCATTTCTGCCCAATACTGGAGTACAAATATATAAAATACCATACAAGGAGATTGATAGATGGTCAGATGTTGTAACTTCACCAGGAATTTTTGGTACAGTACATGATCAATTTTTACTTACACTATGTTGATATTTCTTTTAAAATGAAATACTTTAATTTAATTTTATATAATATGTATGTTATGGCTAATGATGTGAACATGAACTAAAGATTAGCTAATCATGTGCAAGGCTCGGTTGATGTTATTTCCTTTAGTCTTTAGCCTAGTGACCATAGCCTAAACTTTAGTTTCACAATATGTATAACCAATGAATTAATAAATGATGGAGAGGTCCCTTAAAATAATTAATTTTCTGTTATATAAATTTTTAGGTGTGTTTGAAACACCTAAAGTTGACAATATCAAGAGGCTTTCAAGACCATTGCCTCTTATATTTATTTGTGACAATATAAGGGTTCCCAATAACCTTGGTGCTATACTTAGAGTTGCCGTGGGAGCTGGATGTGAAACAGTGTTGTTAACAAAAGGTAAAGATAGGTTAATTATCTATTATTAGTGATATACCATTGAAACAAAAAATTCTTTTCTGTAAATTCTTAATTAAAGTCAGGTATAAATTATAAAAATTGGGGATAATATCAATTAGTGCTTATTTAGTTTTAGATCTGGCTCTGAATTCCAACTACTAATAGTGTTTATAATTTAATATTGTAGCAATTAATTTAAATCAATAATTTTACAAAGAGATAAGATTTGTTAATTTTTAATAAATAATTGAATTTCAGGGTGTGTTGATGTTTGGGACCCAAAAGTGATAAGAAGTGCTGCAGGAGCTCATTTTAGGCAGCCAATATACACTTCATTGGATTGGGAAGATATACCAAAACATTTGGTACCTGACACTTCACTATTTATCGCTGATAGTAATGTTAACACTGAAAACATGGATGATCAAGCTGAAATCAGTAATTCAGTCATGTCCCAAATACCTGTATTACCATATTATGGAGTGGAATTTTCAAATTTAAAACATATTGCCTTAGTAATAGGTGGGGAAACAGAAGGCATTAGTGAGGAAAGTTACAGGTAACTTTTCTGTTTAATATTAAGAAGTTGTTGTTAGTCCGTGCCCAGTGGCAGCTTACAAAACAAAATAAAAAAGTTATGTAGTTTATCATATTTAAATGTCGCGCCTCAGAACAATTTAAGATCAGTTTTAAATTGAATATTTACAATTTTTAAATCTACATATACAATTAGAAGAGCCTTGTAAAACGCCACCTAGCAAGGAGCTACCACCCAGGGCCTCGCAGTGAGTAAGGTTGCCGCAGTTGTTCGGCTTTACTCACTATGAGCCTCTAATATAGCCTATGTCACTCAGCGGAGATACAGTTTTCTTAAACCACTTGTTCACACGCTGTGTTATGTTTAAAGTTTTAAACACACCCATGTTATTATTGTTATTTGGATCAGTATGGGTTTTGTTGACATCTTGAAAATTTTCATACTATTAAAGTAATATTTTAAAATTATACTTATATATGTATTGTATTTACCAATGTTTTTTTTATTGACACAGACTGGCAACAACTACAAATGGCTTACGGCTAAATATTCCATTACAAAGAGGCGTGGATAGCCTGAACACCGGAATGGCGGCGGCTGTGATAGCTTTTGAAATAAGAAAACAGTTTCTACAAGCTTGGCGTAAAGATAAAGTTGAAAGCGAAAAAGATCAAATCACTTAGTTTATACATGGATAGTATTATTTTTAGTTAGAAATAAAAATCAAATATAAAAAATATAATGACACACTTGTTGTTTTGTCTTTATTTCCTATTTTTAATCAACTTTCAAAAAAAGGAGGAGATTCTCAACTCGACCATTTTTTATGTATGTCACTGCATATCTACTACTACTACTACTTACTAGTATCATTAGACAAGACAATTTGGGCTAGGAATAAGGATCAGTAAATATTTGAAAGTAATTGACACAACGCCATCTAGTAACAATCTTAATTATTATTAACCATTCGAAAAGTTCAAGATATCAACTGACTCGGTCACGTAGGGTAAAGAATGAGGGCGTTTTTGTGCTCACCAGTTGGCGCCACTGGCTAGTGAGGTCCTGATTTGAGCTGAAATAATGCTTTCAAAGTTTGATATTATGCTTAGCGTTTAAACAAAGTTAACAATTAAATATTATTTAATTATGCTCGATGTATTAATATTTAGAAAACAAAACGGTATTGATTTGTTTTGAAAAAAAGGAAGAAACAAATTTCACAAAGATAAAATTGTCTCAAAGCAGCAGTTAGAAGTGTTGGCCATAATTATTCAATATTTCGTAATACATCAGAATCAAATATTTAAAATAGAGATAATTAATTAATGTATGATGTTGGGTTGTCAGGACTCAGGGCCGTAAAATAGTAGAAGTTCCTTATAAAGTTTACCTAATTACAAGAGTATCGAAATAATACCCGTTAAATTGTACATTTTAATCATGATAACGTATACAACCTCTTCAAAATGTAAATTATTATCCAAGACTGATTAAGCCTCAAAAGTTTTCAAACGATTCTCTGATTTTATTTTATAAATAGGTCAGTGGTTCCCAAACTGTGCGTCACGAAAGTAAAAGAGGGGCGTCGCGAGGACTTCCCCCCCCATTGATTCGTTTCGATTATCTGCCCTTAATCCTATTTGAAACTAGGGCGTCTGAACATATAACTACACTAGTAAGTGCGTCCTGGATTCAAAAAGTTTGGGAACCCCTGAGATAGGTACCGAGTTAATTTATAGTTAATTTGTTAATTTTATAAATAAATAAATAAATAATTTAAATTTAGTCATAGATTACTGATATAAAGGTCAGTGCGATGACTACTACACGTTTGATTTTATCCAAAAATTACATTATATCCAAAAATACAAATACAAATTCACTGCCCACTGGAAAAGCCACATTGTAATCTACCTTTTCTTCGTACGAAAACTACATCTTACGTAATTGATCTATCTCATAAAAATAGTTTAAAGCTTTTACTGCACATAACATACCTAGTATTTTTACAAAGTTCTGCTAGCATGTACATATGTCTATACACATCTTCTTACTTATCCCGTGCTGAATTGCATGGAACCTGGATCGCTTTGATAGTAAAAATGTAGTAAGTACATTTAGGTTAATATACGATTGGCTTATATCAAGTTAATATTAAATGGTCTGAAGTCTGGACCCGAGCCATTGTTCTAATTTGTTTTTGGCATCAGATCTGAAAAGAATTACAACCCTAAAATGAAATGTAATCGTGCTCTAAATTCTATTTCAGCGGCTTATTATAATTGAAATATAAATAATTGAAAACGAAAAAAAAAATTTGAACTGTATACTCAATACTATATTTTATTCTTAGCAGTCCTCGTTCTTAATTTTTTTAAACGGGTTAAAAATTGTAAAATGCCGACCCAACCCGCTATCGTCACCTTAATCATGTCAGTAAAAAAATATAGAACTATTCTGTGTTTCTAACTATGCCGTCTTTTTAATTTAAATTTACCTCCCATTGAATTGGAATTTGTCGCCCTATTGAATTTACCGCCCAGGCATGGATCCCGACTCTAGATGCGAGCCTGATTCCTAGAATAGACAAATATATTTATTTTTTATGGTAGAGCAAGGAAAGTAAATGTAAAATGTTCTGAGTGACCAATTCTACAATGCAATCGTAAAAGAGGAATCAAGAAAACTCTCCGGATTCATTAAAATAGTACCGGATTATTAATATAATTTTGCGTGAGTTTTTCACGTATTCTGATATAGGTCCCTTTTTGGCATTCTATTTCGAGAAAACAAAATATACCTACTTAACATTTAACCTTGTCTCGGAGATTTTGTATTGGATTCAGGTCAGAGCTATTTACGGACAAAATCAATTTCGATACTTTTATATACAGCTTTAAAGACAATGAGATCAAATGCTTTTTTTGAGAAAACAATGTTAATAGGTAATTTGAAATAAAATACACATAATTATGTATGTATGACCATCCACAAGCTGACCACAAGGCCATCAACACAAGAAAACCGCTCTCTTTAACCTGACTGACGATACGGTGTTCTCTAGTTATGCAGGATACTTATTATTCTACAGTTTCCCCAATAAAATAACTCTCACATAAGTCAAGCCGGCAAGGCATCTAAGACACTCTGATGTTGAAGATGTTCACGAGCTGCGGTCAGTCACTAAACATCAGGTGAACCGCATGCTCCGCTTGCCTGCTCTATCATAAAAAACATAATTCACTTTTTGCTCATTTCAATCTCAACTCTCTCAGCCAAAACTGAACTCTTCCAATCCGAAGAACCATCCTCCACAAACGAGCTCTGTAACAAAATTAACCATCAAGCACATCATCAAACTTAGATAACTTTATGCACCGTGTCGGGGCATGAAAATCGTTGGTTCGGTGGTGTTAAGCATGTAAAGATACATAAGTGAACTTCTTACTTAGATCAGGTCAAATTTTTACGACTGGCAAGAGCATAAAAAGGTTATTTGTAGGCTTAAAGAAACATTTATTATTGAAACGGATAACTAATCATTTTCACATGTTCCATCATATGAATCTATCTACAATAAGAATAAATAAAAGAATTTTCTTATATTTTATCTATCTTTAATTTGTGAAAACAATATAACGAAAGTGGAACTCGCTTAAAAAAATGAATGGGATCAGAACGGTCTGAGCTCTGGAGTGCAATTTGTCAGATGCGCCTTTTAGCTTACATAGTGGATGCTACTGCTAGTCCATAAGGTGGTATTTTTCATCAGACTACTTACTATTGTAATTAGTCTGTTAAAAAATTTACATTTAAATTTATTTCTTCATATAGTTATATTATGCACCCGAAGGACCTTAGCACAGTATGCTGTTATTGTTTCGTAAGTTTGTTTTTACTTTGTTCGCTGTTGAAAAGAAAAAGAAATGCAAAGAAAAATTAAAAAATTATTAAAACCAAATAAGTATGTTGATGATTATCAATAGGCGATTGCCTACTATTAAACGATGATATATGTAATACGGT
Organism: Phoebis sennae; assembly: GCA_001586405.1. NCBI lineage: Eukaryota > Metazoa > Arthropoda > Insecta > Lepidoptera > Pieridae > Phoebis > Phoebis sennae. The sequence goes on from LQNK01000129.1 coordinate 401,885, forward strand.
TATTCACAAATGCATTTAAATTTTGTAAATGATTTTTTTCACGGTAGGTAATTTCCCTGATATATTATGTACCACACAAAGTATGGTGGGATGACATTTTTATACCGCAAATTTGCAATAAAACACGATTTAAAAAAATAATTAGGATTTATTTTTTAATGGTTACTAAAATGAGCATTTGCCTACTTAATGAAATGTTATTAGAAAAAATGCTTTAAAATATACTTAGATGTAAAAAAATAATATTAATTAAAACCTAATTATGCAACGATAAGTTTCCCATCTATTACTGAAAGCTAAATTTTGCTCTATCACGAGAAATCCATTTTTATTATCAATGTTAGATATATATTATTATTATTAGCATTGATATAACAAAAGGTCGGTATTCCGGTTAATGAAAACGACTTATGTATCTAAATAAGTCTACTAAAAGGGAGTTAATACTTTAATGCCTATTTCTATTATATTTAAAAAATACGTAAGAGCTCAATCATTCGCTATACGACTCTAGACGTGAAGTTGTAAAGTCCTGAAAGAAGAACCTTTAAGGGCACGGGGCGGATGTTAAATCTATTTTGCTGATAAATTTTTTATTCAGGCAATCTAGGTGATCAGCCTTCTTCGTGCTGCCAGACCTACACTTTTTTTCACGCTTTCTTGGGGGATGCACTCGACGAGCTTACATCAACATCATGGTTGAAACGCTAACTAAACCAACAAGGCGGCTGAGAAAAACTTACGGAACAAAATTTAATATTATATTCATAATGTAATCTAATAATCACGTTATAATTTAATACAAATGCAAAAAAATCCGTGTAATCTTTTATCATATTTAAGCAATAAAATAACACCTAATATTTGGAGTATTGTAATTTGTAAGATAGAGTCAGCGAGTAATAACATAAAAGGTAAAAACGCAATCCAATACCCATTATGTAAGCCGTAATTTGAAGGAATGCATATTATTTGTTACTCGTCTAATCAGGATTATTTCATTCAATTCAATGAGTGGATGCCGATATCAATACTTAATAAGAATATAATTATAAATTTATTCTATTGAATAGTAAAAGGAGGCTTGACCATTATGATTATTGCATAAATTATTGAACCCTTCATAATAAATAAGAAAAAAATGAGATAGCATGAATATTGTATGATAATATTATAGAAGAGCTTAAAGCACATATAGACTTATAATAACAATGAAGACGTTGTGTAACAAGATGTACCTCAGTTATATAAAGTTCTGGTAATGAAAAGTTGCATGTAAATAGCTTTGAAAATTTTAGCTATTATAAAATTAAAATACTAAAAAAATTAGAGCTTTTTATAGATAAGCTTAGAGCGAAGGCAACAATATATCTTCTATAACTATAAACCACACGTGGCCTATCTCTGTCGAAGGAAGAAATTGGGGGATTTTTCAAAGGAGAATTCGTAGTGCCTAGTTAAGGATGTTCGATGTGGGAAGGAGGCGTCGTCGGTCAATACTAGGTGGTGCGGTGCGGGCGCGGTGCGCAGGCGTACCCCCGGCCCCCGCAGTTGCCGGCCCACTCGGCCAACTCGCGAGTCAGCCGTCGTGCGCTGCGATCGCGCTCGACTGAGCTCTCCTAGTCATTCTCGAGCCATGTGAATGTTTTCATCACAGAAGAGACCTGTCAACTTTTGTTTCCACTGTTTGAAACGATGAATAATTCTCTGGATAATTAGACTTTATTCTGAGCGTCTGCTCCTAGACCCCGAGAGACAGCTTTCGCCGGGTGTCTAGTTTTTCTCAAGCTTGTGGCCGTTGACACTGCAGCGTGCGGGTCCCGCAGTGCGCGAGTGTGTGCTTGATTGGCAAACGAAAAGACGTCAGCTGAGGCGCGTAAACATTATAGTTTTAATTGACGAGATGATGGCCGCGGCTCCAGCGTAAGACGAGAATATCATCAGACTGCAATCATGTGGGGACTACTACTACTACTTTTCACAGGTAAGCGTCGTTTTTATGTTTTTTCATTAATGTTTTGATTTTTTCGCATGCTTGTGCAGTGTGCTGCCACTGTTTATTCAGTTATATTACATTTTTTCAAATGAAAATACTATTCCAATGATGTAAACTATGTTTATATGTCGAGTTCAAGCCTACATACGGGATTTAAAAAGTCGCAAACTAAAAATAAAGAAACCACTATTAATTTTAATTCCCATGAAGACGACTGACTCATCACAAATTGGTTTCGCTTCGTTTGTTTTTCTTATGTTGCAAAAAGACTTAAAGCTGATTACTTCCATACAATGTTAATTTTTAACAGTAGGCACTTAATATAATGAATCGCTTTCGCCTTATTGCTTATTTTATGTTGAATTATAAATTTCCTGTGTGGTATTTTAGTTGTAGTTTTAGGCTAATTTATTGTAGAATTTAAAGACAAAAAATGTTTTAGGTATCTCTCATATCAAACAATATATTACGTATTCAAATTTCATAAAATTGGCGGCATAAGCACCTTCAAACCGGGGTGATATTAAGAAGCCAAGATATTACATGTAATTTGTTACCGAGGATGAGTTATTATGTGGGTGTTATCATAATAACTTAAAGGACCGTTGTACGAAAGTAAAAGACACAAATTGGATGATTTCTAAGAAGAGATAGCATTTTGCCTACCCAAACCAGATGTTAACGATATTAGGACAACGAATGGATTTTGGGTTTCTTAAGGAATTTATCAATATACTTTCTAAGGAAGGCTTATTGGAATAAAAAGAGCTAAAATAATTTCGTTATTAGCTATATAATTTCGTTAGAGCTAAAATAAGTTACCGGTGAGAAATCTTCTTTCGAGTAAAATCACAGCGATAATATACGTAAAATTTAAACGTATCTCTATAAGAATGTGATTTCTGTTGAAATCGTGACAAAATGCTAAGAAGAGACCGACAGGTGTTCAACGCAGGTACCTAAATTAAAAAAGCTTAGTCCGCTCGGCGACTCTTTATAAAGATTACGTTTACAAATAGTTGAAATAGACGCCAGATGCGATGAATAAATTTTACATGAATTTTGTGCACAAATCTAACGATTAACTTTAGTAGAGTTATGACGTGTGCGGCTAATATTGTAAACTATTTAATAAAACAATATTAAACATTAATGAAAAGTCATAATAAAGTGGAATTGTAAAGTAAAATATAAAAATGGTATACCATTCCATCAAGAAATAACAATACAAAGTACGAATAATACACATCGGAGAACAACTTTTATAGATATAATAAGTACATTTGTATTTATTATTAACATTATTCTTTTTTTACTACCAGTGAGAACAAAGTTTTTGGTCCCCAGAGCCTTCCTTTTTCTTCGGTCAAGTTGGAAACTAAGAAAAATTGCTTAGTAATACTTTTTCGGACGATCCCTTTTTAATTTTCTGTCATGACATGTTCTTTGTTATGAAGTATTTAAATGTTTAATACATAATTTCTCTACTAATTAACTGAATGCAAAAAATAATAATTTAACCTTTAATTATAAATGTACAAGATATTATCGGTAAGTGTTGTATTTAAGTAAGTACATTTATTTGCGTAATACTCGTTTAAATGTCATGACACTTGATTAAAACAAGAGAGAAATAAAAGTGATTTTACCTCACTGTAATATACTGGAGTACCATGATAGAAACGGCTCAAGCTGCAACTAGTTTTTTCTATAGTTAAAGACTTAAAAGGCGGATGCTGTGTGCACCTGGCCTGAGTTTTTTTGGCTCAAATAGTTGTGCACTTTAAAATGTTTTAGTAAATTGATAGTTTTATTTCAACTCATTATTAACATAATCAATAATCAATTTAGTTTTTTAATGCCTTTGTATATTTATTATACATTAAAAATGCTGTTGTCCGCCACTTTATGCATCGTCTAAATTTCGAAGATCATCGAAAAAACAATGAATATGGAAATGATAGTCGTGTATAGCTGTAAGAAAATACGTAATATCACGTCGCATTATGTATTAAAGTGGACCTAATGTCAAAAGCTCTAAAATAGAAATGCAAATCAGTACTTTATCAGTTTGAAAGAAACATTAGTCAATTATTCAATTAGCGAGCAATATAAAAAACATATACATAAAAAAGATTGTCATTGGGCTATGTTTTAATTAGTTTTGTGTAAAGCAGAAAGTTTTATTATAAATTTGACGATACATGAAGCAATTTTCTGGCCGACTTGTGTCCTCGAATGGGCTGTATAAATCACTACGCGAACTGTTTCCATTCATTAAAACCAGTTAAATTGAAGTGTTTAAATAATGGAACAATTGACGGACAATATGTAACCCAGTGGTGGGTTAGTGGTTGCGAGTCGTGAGTACAATTTATCAGATGAGGGCAGAGGGTTCAACAGATAAATGGGCGGATTTTAAATTGACGTTTTCGAGTAATCAACATATTGCTTTTGCTAAAATCTAACGGTATAGCCTTCAGTCGCCTTTAGAAATAACAGAAAAAAGAGAATATTTAAATACCTATCTAACATTTAACAGGTTCTGTAAATAAAATATTTATCTTTAATCTTAATAAGTCTGAACTTGTATTAGGAATATTCATAAACAGTTGATGATTCATGATTAATGAATGAGATAGTTTTTAATTATTATTCATTTAACGTAATATAGGTATAACATAAAACATTACATGATACGTCATATATCAAAAATAAATTGAAAACTTTATCCTCGTCGACGTTGTGACTTGTGAGGTATTAAAAAACAAAACGCTAATCTTAAAACAGTGCATTTTTGTCATTGTTCTCATAATAATGTAATATCTATTTTGGGGTGGTGACAGTCTGTTACGGAATGAATGCAGGGAGCAGATAAGTGGTCGGGGCGCCAGCTTTCATCTGGTTGAAGATATGTGTTTACAATCTTCGCGTATCGGTGTGCGTTTGCGCTCAGTACACACTACTGGGTATATTAAACAAATCTTTGGAGCCACCCGTGTTATGCACAAATATGGATTCAAAATTGATACATTGTTTAAAAGTTATATTCCATTTTAGATATATTTATGATTAAAAAAATTGGTTTAAATTACCACACGTCCCCAGAGTACACGAAATACAGTTTTCTACATTACTATTTCATTGCCGAAATTAGACATCAAAGTTCCCTATAAAATGTGCATTATAGGCTTTTATCCATCGATTCTAAGGATAGGGTCCTTAGGATTGGGTAGTGCAATAAGCGCATTAGTGCACACGCAGCCCAAACATTCGACCGGGGAACACATTCGACTGCGAATGGTATTTACGATTACAGTGTCCTCCACGCTCTCATTCAGCAGTAGCGGTGACGTCGGGCTTATCTCATTAGATAACCTTTTTATTTATTGCCTCGTATCGACATTCGACAGCCGAACGTGTTTGACGTAATGACAATAGGGACTCAGACGAGATCACTTTTGAGCTCTGAATTAATTAAAATTTATCACGTTTTGACCCTTTTTTGCTTGACTTTTAATTAATCTTTGTGTGACTTTTGGTAAAAAATGCCTTTCAGAAAGTGCCTTACCAATAGAATAATAAATACGATTCTTAGAATAATAAATGCAAAAGTATTTTCATTCTTTAGACACATATTACACTGCTATCTTTTTATGTATTTTTTATATGAAAAACCGAACCTTTGCGAAAATCAAAGCATTATGGAATATGTATACCTGTATAACAGAAATATTTCATATTTCATTTAAACAGTATTTCATTCTACGAATTGCTTTTAAAAACTGAATATTTGAAATGGAATCATTTTTAACAGCATGCCTCTGACAAGATTTCCCAGAAGCAAAAGAATTATATTAAATTTTCTCCATTCCCAACTGTCCGCTGTTTGATTATATATTTCAGTATTAAACAACATAGGGTTTATTCTTGAAGGTATTATTTTAAATGGAAATCATACCTTTGGTTAAATCAGTTATATGTTAAGATGATTTCTTTAGCATTAGGTTGGTATTTCGATTTATAATAATCAATATAGCTAACTAACTGTATTCAAATAAACAAACATCGGCATTATCATACTTCTTTTGTTATTCCTGACCTTGAATGAGGGTTGTGCTAAACTCGGCACGTGTATAAAATAAAGCGATAATGATAGAGTGGCTTAAGGGGACTTTTAATCAACTGAATAACTAATTGAAGTCAGAACACTTGAATATGGGCAGCGGCCCTTTTGCGGCACCCTACGAGCTTTTGTTGTGCTTACGGCGTAACATAGGGCCATTTGGAAATCGTTGAGATGAAAATATTGTGAAAGGCCCTGTTTTAAACCGAATAGGTCATATTATGAAAGCGTATTTTAAAATGGTTGGAGTTACAGTCCAAGTTTATCAATTTCCCAGATTTCGTTCGCCAGAAAATGTCAAAAGATTACCTCGGGCTAGTATAAAAACGGTAATTTGTGGTATGTCTTGATAAGTGTGTCAACTTGTAGTTGTTTATTAAATTAATTAACAATCTGTCATGTTCAGAGCGACGGAGCGCAGCGTGTGACGTTCGTGACTTATTGGGTCAGGCACGTACAATTATAAATGTTTGGTTGGAAAAGCTAATTTAGTAAAAACTATACAATAAAACATACGTTACTCAAAACTCTTTGTTCTCACCCAACACGAAAGCGACCCAAAATATCGAGGAAAATTATAGAGACAGATATGGGTACCGGAATAAGCGTCAAATATATATGAGCCATTATTTTTATGATTTAAAAATGTAATATGTTGCACGTAATTGGGTCAAAGAGACGGCCGAAGAAGGTCGAGTAGGATGAGAAGAGGGTGTACGAGCGTTTCGTACTGTGCGTAGAAATGTTTATATTCTATTCGCCGCGACGTTATTACTACACTACATTCCTACTGAAAACTTTATGGTAATGCGACTCACAATCACGACCTCGTTGGCAAAAGATCCTGCTGATATTTGGATCTTTCATTTATTTCATGTGTGCTTACATAAAGAGCAAGCCTGATATCAATATCGTTACGTAATGGCGTCGAAATAAATAGCTTTTCACATTGCGGGCTCTTTGAACTGGAATAGTATACGACAAATTTCGAATTACTATTAAGCACTATGTGTGTTTAATGGCATGGGGTCGTCCGGACGATGATAAAATTTGATTACATTTGATCATAAATCTTTTTTTTCTCATTATCTCAGTCGGTACGTCGGGCCGTCGCAGGCGCGGGAGACAGGGCCCAAATCCCCATGTTTTGACATACATACCCGTCGTATTTATGACACACAGCCCGTTTGTAGCGATCTGACACGAGATTTATGAAGTCACCATGTGTGCTTAGGAGATTGGATTGCTTCTACGCAATAGGAATTATGTTTTGTTATTATATTTCAATGTTGCTAATATTGCAGATGAAGGTGACGACACAGTTATAACTAGTTAGTTATAAATTATCCGTTTATTTGGTTAAAAATTTGAATCATGTGTTTTATGATTGAATACTAGTTTGTCCAATTGTTACGTTGCGGCAGTTTAACTTGAACACGTTTGCAGAACAATTGCCTGTTAAAACTTCAATTACAGACCACAATCATTCAATAGCATTGAGTACGGATACAATTGATAAATTTACTAATAGCAATAATTTAAAGTTTAAAAATTATAACCAGTTATGTGGTCATTGAAGTAAATTGGTTGATGTATACGTTCATTCAATATTGTGTTTTATCTTACTATTTTAAGCAAAGCTGTAATCGATTGAGGATAAGTACTTAAATATTAATGAAATCACATTTAATACGCGAAGTTAAGCGGTCTCAGATATAGAGTACCTATCTCCTAGTTCAGGTTACTACTACAATATTAATTAATAATAAAAACGTTTTTATATTTTTAATTAACTAGAAATATTGCGAAAATATTCGACTTTTGTGACCGCAGAGTGGGTTAAGCGATGAGTAAGCCGTATTCCGCGTTCCTTATTGGGGAATAGATCCATTAGGGCAACATTCTGCAGACTCATGTAACACATTTGGGTCGTTACAATTCAAAATTGTCGTATAAACTTTATAAGCCAAACAATTTATTTGCTTCCTACTCATTCAAAGGCACGTTGTTTATTTACCTACAACATATTGATTTCACGTATGAATATTATCACATATATAATGTCTAATGTGTATTGCTTTTTAAAATAACACTGTAACGAATATCTTATAGACAAAAATCTTTTGAAATTTTCCGTTATGCATGGGAACTTTACATTGTTTCATTTACAGAGAGCTTGTTTCTAAGAATCCGAGAAATCAATTACCATAACAAGAACATAACATTAACTTCATGACCCGTACGGGCTTATCTCGATAATCACACCCTCAGCTCACATCCTGCTCTCCAGTGAAATTAATGAATTTCTAAGCATGATGTATTTTCATTAACTGTTATATTTGTGTACAGATAAGGCTCAAATATATTACGTTAGTTCCGGGCCGGGCGCCGCCAGCGGACGCACCGAAACACGAAAAGCATTTTAAGCAATTCCAATGATATCGCTTCTTTCATTGTTCCATTTATTTTGAGTGCGACCTATCGATCCGCTCATAAATGACTTCATAAGAATCAAGTCCCAATACGGGATTATGTTCACAAAAGAGAAATATATTTCATAAGCTCCATTCAGTGATCATTGCTTACAAGTCGTTATTAGTTTTCGTATAATACCTACGTCTATACGTACCTATGTATATATTTTGTTGATAATATGTTGTATGCTTTTCCAATTTGATTATATTTATTAACTACGTATTTTTCTCTTATTCAGGGATTACAATTCTTTTTGATTATGAATAGATTGTTATTAATATAAAAAATATATTTCTAAGCGCAGATATAGGTCACATTTTGTTGCATTTATTCATATACGGATCTAGTTGTAAAATATTTAGTGAAATAGACCCATTCACTAATCTCGTACTAACCTACATAGAGGAATATTACGCGTTGGGGTTGTATCAGGAAAGATTAAACCAGGATGGGGTATGAACGTGAGATTAACTTAAATTAGAGCATGTTTAATCTTAATCTCGTCCACTTTGAGATTGAAATGCAAATACATAAATAGTTTATTAGGATTTTTTGTGTAAAAAGGTTTTTTGTTTCATGTTTGTTAACAAAAATGCAGTTCCAATTCACATTAAAAGGTAATAAACCAGAATATAAATCACTTAACGTTACATATAGCTTCCTTTGATTAACGGGTTCCTGAGATTAGCGCGGTCAAAAAAACAAACAAACTCTTCGGCTTTATAACACTAATATATATATGCAAATGTAATAAAAGTTTATTTCATGAGTAGTGTTTGGGTTGCGCATAACTGCTATAATACGATTAATCGGGGCTGTTTTGTAATGCTAAGCCATTGGCTTGATAGCTGATACCTATTAGTGTTCATAATATATGGAAGTAGGTACGACTTGCGGCATGAAGCCACACAATGTGGGTAACTCGGTGGCAACTTGATACAAATCTCAAACATTACGCTGAGCTCACTTAACATTCTTTAGGTTTTCAAGTTTTCTATGAATGGACTCAATTTGTTTGCGAATGTAGAATTTAAAATTGTTTTGAATGCACGTTTAGGTACATTTATTTTGAATTCAAGCTTAAATACATAAATTGTATGTTTTAATAACGAGAATTGTTCTATGTGAAAAATTAAACTTCATTTATCTTTCAGTTTAAGTCCCGTTACACTGGGTTCACATGGCATTCTTCTGCATGTTTTTTGCAGTATACATCGTTGTGGCAGATACATTTTAATTTTTTGCAGTACAAGCGTCATGTAAATGCTTATATAGAAAATGTATGTATATGTCACATGTATACGTTAAGACGTATACGACAAAAAAACATGTCCTGCATATTTGTGTAAACCGCGACTTGGGTATTTTTTCTGACATATATATCTTCACACAAAACACCTTTTTCTGCAATACACATGATTGTATCTGCTTGTGCTATCAATCAGTATTTCCAAGACATCTTTTATCAATACTCTATATCGGGCTTAGAAATCTGAGTAGACAGTTTCGCCCCACGCCGCGTGTCGATATACGGGCGCCGGCTTTCTCGAAGGGGATTATCCAGACATGAGGGGTCACACAATAAAACACATTCTTCCCTTCATTCTTTAACTTTGCTACTTTTTCGTAAAAATCAATATTCCGTTCACAAATGTTAGATAACATGTATAAGCACTTTCATCTTGATACTTTGAGATACTAAACAAGAATACTATAGTCATTATTGAAGTAAATTTATTTTTTGGTCCCATTGGATTATGGGATAAGGAAATACAGAGTCGACCTATTTTTGTGCAAGCACGGTTGAATGAGTTTAATTTGTACTAAAAATTAATATAATAATCTCTGCATAGATGTATCGAAATTGTACTCTAATCTTTTAAAAATCTGTATGTAGTCCAATATATGAATTAACATTTATTGGATTTATATAAAAATATGAAATCTTTTCCCTAAAACCCAGTAAAAAGCACTTAATAAATACCATAAAAATATTTACTACAATTGAACGTTCAGAACCCTTGAATGCTAAATGGCTCTTGGCGAAGGGCGGGCATCTGTGTCCTCTTAAGGGGATAGTTATAGGGGCTCCACTAACCCTCCATTTAGTTTATTTAGTTACGAGGACACTGCGAATTTGTTTTATATTTTTCCCGCAATAACTCATATTTGAAGGAAGCCAAAAGCAAACAAAGATGTATGATTTACGTTGTTTATATTTTAAACGGTACTCCCTTGTGTAAACCAGTCGTTAGCAAAGTGCAATGCACTCGGATATTGTATCGTTCAATTTTCAAATTGCCGTAAAATTTTATAATGTTTTTCAAGAGAACTAAAGATAGCCATTTGTTATAAGCGATTTTAGAATAAACTAATAAAGAAAAAATTAAGTAGGGAATGTACTAAATCTATTGTTTTAACAAATCGTGTTACCAAAATACACCGAAATGCGCATGTAATTCATAATCAAATGAAAATAATGCGGTTTGAAATCCCATAACCATGGCTAGTATCCATTAAATTATTGACACGGTAACAATAGTTGCAAATATTTGTAAGCCGCGCTTATCAGACTCCACTGTCATTTTACACACCGCATAAATACGCACAAACTGTATTACGATAATGTAATTGTAGTAATTAATGTGGTTCATTTCACGCTTTATTTATCAAAGGATATAAAATTTTAGATAGGGCGTAAAATAACCCTTATAGAATCTGAATGATGTAACTTTTGATGGTTGTATTTGTTGTCTCACATTTGCAATTAACAAGTAGCCGTTTTTTACAATACAAACATGTTAAAATTATAAATATTTGCTTCTGTTACGTTACAAAAATATGTTTCTTATGTTAAGATATATGTATTATCATTTTATAAAATAATTTTGCCGGAAGTGAGGGACTCATCTTAAGATTGTTCAAGCATCTCATTGAATTTACAACATCCTTACATACTTGGCTTTTTAATATATGACCCCACTTAACTTTTGGTTCTTTTCAGCTCATAAAACCGTATTATCCTCCTTATAACCAACTCAATAAGCCTTTGGAGGCCTGGCGCTCATTTTGTAATTCTATAATAATCCGAGCTCAGGACTAATCGTTGTCGCCCGTTTTTATTAGCCATGCCATTGGTTGAGCTGCACTTAAAAGCATTTTAATTAGTGAAATGGTCAGTGTTAGTACGTAAAAGGGAACATTGCAGAAGTTTACTTTGGATATTGAATAATTTAGAATCGAAACTGTTATGTTAACTTTAACGTTTGTGTAAAAATTATAAATATTGATATAAGAAATTGAAATGTCAAAAATTGTTGAGTCCATTGAATCCACCTTCGAACACAATATTGACGCCATCCTAGAATAGTTAAATTCAATCCCTTTAATTATTTTCTTCTTAACTTCATTTTTTTAAATGTCACACTGTAAATTAATAAACACCCTCTGTTGTAACAATGAAAACATCGAGTTAGTTCCTCAATCCCTTTAATTATTTTCTTCTTAACTTCATTTTTTTAAATGTCACACTGTAAATTTATAAAAATAAAAATAAAATAAAAATAAAATTACTTTTATTGCCATAAAAAAATGTTTGCCATGTTTATAAACACCCTCTGTTGTAACAATGTAAACTATCGAGTTAGTTCCTCAAAGATGAACTGTGAAAGCTTACATCACACGGTCACGGGTCCAAACAACAAAACGACTAGCTGCACAAAGTCGGCGTTATTGCATTACTGGATGCAATTTTGAGTCCATTAATCTTTGCCGACCTGTTTCGTCGCTGCACCGTTCCAAAGCTAACGTGCATTAATACCTTTCCTATTTCCGCAAGCGAAATACAATATTTTCTTCGCAAAATAAATTCTTCCTTGCTTTTATCGACGTGTGCTTTCTGAAATTCGTTTGGGATGCTTTCATTTAAGAAATTGTATTTTCAATAAGTTTTTCTTTAGTGGAAATGGTGAAAATTTAAGGAAGTTTTCCGCACCGCACACATATATTTTCAATTTTATTATACCCAATTACAATTGTGTTATCGCAGTAAAAATGTTAACTTACACGTTATAAGGAAATATGTATACTATAACCTATTTACATCATAAGTAATTGCTATTTTGTTGAAGACATGAAATTAAATATTATTTTCTTAAAGTAAAATGTTATGTTTCATGTGTTAAAATACATGTCTGAACATCGGTCTCTAATCAAGATCAGTGCATGTTAAAAATTATCTTGCCAATAGATCTATAAACATCGGTCGACAGCTCAACAAAAATCTTTGGATACTCTTTGAAGTGTCTGTTGCAGGGTTAACGAAAGCCGATAAAGAGAGCCATTCGGAAGATTTATAACCAAGCCAAAGTTAACGACACTCGCCATTTGGGACACGCACCGTTTGTAACTTTGAAAAATTTACTTTAAAACTTCCAAGAACAGATTTGTTTAAGTGCATAGTACGTGACGACAGAACGGAGTTCTGTCTTAGAGGGGAAATTTGACTATTAGCAAACACATTCAGGCGTGTTCCATTCACTTAAATCATTCACAATCTTGGGCTGTTAAGGCACCAAATCGGTTTACAAAAGAATCCGACTGCGAGAATGCTAGCAGCAGCTCTCATGGTATGCGATGAGCGTGCATGTGCATTAAATGGTTTCTTTTGTACAACAACCTTTACTGCAGTATCTATTCTCACACTGTTACACCGTGACTAGATTTAAATCTAAAATCTCATCAAAATTCTACTGAGATATTTTAATATCTTTAGATATTCATTTGATTGATTTCAACAGAATGTTAAGTTTATCAAATAAATTTTCATGAGGCTCGTGAAGAAAATATAATACAATTTCTTATAAACCAAGAAGAAATAGTGTGGATATCACAGACTAATATGAACTTTTATATGCATAAACATAATAAGAAATTCTTGATGAAACTTACCATAAGTTTCCATACCAATCGATTTATTTATTGGTACTTATGTAACGAATACAATGATGATATATGTAACGGATACAATTATGACTTCGATGTGTACCACCTGTGAAGTTTTTTCATTCAATAGAAAGAAAGCTTATAAACTTTATCCCTGTATTAATATTAGTTTGACGAACATTTCTAACTGATAATATCATGATTGAATAACAAGTCTAATACTATTAGTCACAAACTTGTAACTTTCGAACATAGATTCTTTAAAAGCGATAAAACACAAAGTTAGAAGTTGGTACTGCACGCTTTCAAAGCTTTATTTGCTTTCCAGTTACTTGCATACGAACTACATAACTATGAAACTACTTATAAACCAACGCAAATTTCTCGAACAAAAAGGGAACGGTAGGTTTTCCCTCAAAAGATATCACGATGCGTCCCCTTTGTTTCGTCTAACGTAATTATGGAGCTTAATTACACGACCACAGCGATGTAGATTACGATCACGATAAGTCAGCAATACGTGTGGATAATAAGCAAGGCGTCTCAGGGACATTGCACTTTGTTCCAACCTGAAAATCACTGCGAATAGAGGCGCGACGTAGCTGTGTACTCGTCAAGGACTTAAAGAAAACACCTAAAGAGAAACTCGTTTTCGTAAAGAAGTGGTAATGCACAATGCGGTGCCGCGCCGTCTACTGTCTAGCCATTCGCATTTCAGTGACGCCGGCGAGACGTGTCATGTAGAGGGTAATGAAAAAGTTACGATTCACTTCTATATAACTGTAACTATAATATGCTTTACATCCCTTTAGAATGTCGCCGAACAACGCATACACGCGGCAACAAAACTTTCCTTAAATACGCAATATATTATGTTGCACAATAAATTTTAATCGCGGGTCAATAAAGGTAGGTGTTTTATCGCCATTCTTCAATAAAACGAAGCTATAGACCTCGTGACGACTATTAGACTTTATGTCCCCAGATGACGCAAGATTTCATTACAAAAATAAATTGAAAACGGCATCTGATATTCTGTTTATTTTGCTTATAAACTGAGTACTTTCGAGATTTAAAAAGATTTATTTACGTTTTACTTCGTCCGTTGCAATTAAAAGATTGTATCTAAATCGTCGACACTCAACAAATGCCAGCTAAACTCCGTTGCCTTTGGATTTAAGAACAACTTCTGTTCTACTTAAATAGAGCCAACATAGTATGTCTTAATTGAGGCTATGGAAGTAAATCTCTTAAGAATTTCAGATGCTACTTTATAGTCGCGAGTTGTCAAGTCTTGCAAACTCTGAAAATTCGAGAAGGCTTTGTTGCTCTGCAAACTTCGTCAGCTCGTACATAATTTTCCGTAAACTATCTGTCATGTATAATGTTGGTATATATTTGTACTTGTATTATTCTGCGCTAAATTTACTACGATTTAATGAAGGTTCTTTAAGTTCGTCACGTCGAACGCTTATGATAGCGCTTTAGTAATGTGTCTAGATGAATTTATACACGTTCAAATTTAGCAGTTATAAGCTACGTAAGCCTATTTAATTAAGAATATTGTAGGGCCTTTCAGAGATACGTTACAAACGTGATTGGGTTAATCGATTAGTGCTTAATCAGTCGGAACTGATTTCAGCTTAGGAGGTCGATTTCGGGATATAGAGCACCTCTTTTGCCTCCTGATTAACGCTTATCCGGATTTAATTCAATCAATAGACACTTTCGTAAATTAACTAAAAGTTTATGTACTTGTTTTTTGTTTACCTGATTTTATGATACGAATATACGTTTGAAATTAAATATTTTCATTTTACTAATGTGTCCCCTGTGTTTAATTATGTTGGGACTTGGGTGATTATTGAATCAAAATCTTGTTGGTTGTTATAAAAATTAAAATTCTGCTCATTGAAAGAAAGATTAAATATTAGACAATAGAGTACCGGCGATAATGGGCTTAGTGCTGATGCTATATTGCTGTTGCAGGTATTCATTAGCAAATAAATATTCATACTAAGGTTTTTATTGGGCTTATAACGTAAGCCTTTGTTTAAAATATGGCGCGCTCGTTACTTAATCAGATAAAAGCCTTTTTGTTGCGTATTATAAAGTGACTACATTTAAAATATTAAAACAACTTATTCTTTAAACACGCTTACGTCACCGTAGGTAGAATTGGTTGTACAGAAACAAAAATATCTTAATGCAAACTATTTTTCATGCTAGTTTATTTTGGTTGCAACCGAGGAGAACTATTATTTCATACAACAAAAGTATTATTTTGACAATATGAAACCGCAATTCAGAAAGTAAATAACGGTAGCAAAGGATCTCAACGGTAAAAGATAGCAAGACCATTTATTCCTTATCTATACTGCAATAAATGTGTCAAAATCCCTATGTTATCTCTGATTTGTTAACAACTCTATCCTTTTTAATACTACCTTAAGGGTATTTTGTAATCAACATTTTTCTTTATAAAAATACTACCAACGCATAAAATTGTCCAAAGATATTGAGGTCTATTAGCGAGACAGCAATTCCGGAACGTAATAAGCCACCCTTAGTGTAGGATATAATAATATAATTGAGTCGTCGCAATGGCGGAGTGCTCAGGTAACCTTTATGTGGAGCTAATGAAACGGGACCTTTGAATTAAACGACGAAAGCTCCACAAATTACCCTTATATATTGTTAAGAGATCTTGGCTTTCAGACTTCGCGAACATAAGAAGGACTTTTAATTTAATCAAACCAATTTTATTGGCATCTTTTGATAAGAAATTGGTACAGGATATCAATTTCCGTCGAATAATTTATACTTAGTAAATTGTGTGGGAAATTGAAAACTATGTGATTTTTGCGGTTTACATTTACTTGATTAAAGGATAGTTGATATTGGCCGTAGATGTTGGTTTTAGGTGGAACATTTTCATCAGTAAAGTAATCTGTCAATACAATTTGTGTCACCATTGTCTGATTGAATACAGATTGTAATTCGGTGCATCGTTTTAGGTGCATTGGCCGCGTCGACATTTTAATTAAATTGACTCGTGACCACCGCGACTCCCTGACCCGTATCGAGCGATGGAATACACAAAACCATTTCATTCCATTCTTGTTATGATGTTACAGCCATTTTGGGACGTGTGGCCGATATGTTATTATTCCAATAATTGCCAGTATTTTTTATGCATTTACAAAATACGCGTAGCTCTGACAAAATTTAAAACTCTACTATTGTTAATTATTTTTTTCGAAATTATTATATACCTACTAATTAATTTGATATTTAGTGAATCCGAATTAAGGATAAAGCATAAGAAAATTGAATTATCAACTCACTACTCTTACCCACTTTATGTTGTGGAACGTACAAAATTGGGTTACAAAAATTATATTGTACTGAGCCCGGCTCGTATCTTTCTACAAAGCAAATATTGTTGTTGGATAAACTAGTAAAGAATACTTGAACGTATCATATTTTTGTCGCAAAGGGAACTATATTGCGGACTATTAGAGAAATCTATTTTTTTTTCAGTTTTTTTTTTCTAATTTGGTACAAAGATATAACTATTCAAAAGAAAGAAAATAGATAGTATAAAATATTGATCACCGCTGATTTGCGTTTGATGTTACAGCAGTCAAAGTTTATGAATGTAATAATTTCCCACAATCGTTGATGCGACGTTGTTTAAGCTCCACAACTTCCTCTTCCTCATTACTTACGTGGCATTAACGCGATATATGCAACATGTTTGGAATTCGTTGTCAAAGAATCACAACTCCCCAAGCGAGTAAAGCTTTTGTACAAAAAGCAGACGCATTCTCGCCTAAAGGCGCCCATACCAGGGTCAACGGTCGGTTGCGCTTACGTATGGGAACTGAAGATAAATATTTGAATTTCAACACTTAATACTTCCATATGCTTAGCCAATTGATTATGAAGTGTTCTGGTAGCCAAGTGGTGTTTATGTTGGATTCTGGGTCGAGTTAGTGCTCTAATGTGCGCTGGCATGTGTGATGTATGTGGAATGCAAGTAAAGTGTTGCACCAGGTGCAGTGTTATCCAGATAGTTTAACAGGAAATGTTAAAAATACGCGTATGCAAAGCAGGGCGCTAAAAATAAAATAGGTGGATTTTGTATACAGTTTTTACACTCTATTAAGCTCAACAAAACAAGTTTGAACTTTTTTACATTTGTCTTGTTATTATTAAATATTTTTTTTTATACTTATAAGTATTATTTTCCCGTAAAAACTTAAATCAAGATCTATATTTTGCAACTTGTTCGTAAAAATGTGAAAAGCTCTTATTAACGCCACGTTTGCTTTTCCTAGAAAGTATAGGAGTGAAAAACAAGGTAAAATAAACATAACGAAGACGATCATTATTTATTTATCATTTTCGTTACTTACCACATTTTACGTGTGCCTTCAACAATTGGGAGAACAAAATGTTTCTTTTTTACGAGAATAACAGTAAAAGGCGTAAATTTAATTAGCCAAGAGGGAACGTGACGCACGGCTCCGGAAGAAGAGCAAACAATTTCGTACTTAACTAGATTAAAGCCTGCGGGTATAAAAATAAATATATACGTTTTTATACCAATTTTGTCGAAATTAAAAAGTACATTATATACTAAATATTATTTATGAAGCTCCAATATTCCCTTCAGATTACTCTAAATATCATTGTTTCAATATCGGATAAATTACTGACCGAAACATTTCGATCGTAATATTCCGGTCATAAATATTAATAAGAATCCTTGTATAATGCTGACTTAGGAACTTCGGATCTTGGTATTGTATAGAAATTGTTTATTATTCTATTGTACATTTACATTGACAACTAACAATAACAATGTCGGGAGATGAATGGTTCAACTTTCTATTATAAACGGCAATAAAACATTTTTACCAAATACGACGTGATAGTTAAAGTAGATATGGGTACTAAACATGAAAACAAAACATTCAATTTATATCTTATGTAAATCCGATAGAAAGATAATAATGTGTGTGATATATAGGTTGTTATTTGGAACAGTATTAATATCGGTATCATAGGAGAATGTAACTGGAGAGCAATGCGACTGGATCTGCCCACAAACGAGATACCGCACTGCTTATTCATCGTCACTTAATCATTCGATACATATTTTAATGTATGCTCCCGACTCCCGTTACTTGGACATACGAAGGTACGGAATATATTACTTGAAAATATCATAAGTATTGAAATTGCATTTGCGATAACATGCTGGCTTAATTAAACTTAACATATTTTTAAGTCAAATAATTTATCTTTATTAATTCAGCGAGATTCAAGAAGAGCGGTTATAAACATTATGCGTGATGCGTATGGACACAAAATAGGGTATAGAAATCAGGAAGTAGTTTAAGTATCTTGTTTGATTTGCGATAAATTATTCCCTCATTATTATAAAAGACGGCTAGAGACTCATAGGATATATAATAGCTATTGTATAAACAAGAGAGCTGGAAAATTTTAAACTAAATAATATCAACATCTCTATTTATAGCGTTGTAAGTAAACCGCACTGCTATAGAAGTTTAAATTGATAGTTATTATTAATTGTTTTAGGAGATGATGTCATTGACTATAAATGGTAGGCATAAGAACAAAGGCTTCTTGACAAAATAGTTCAACAATTGAGAGCGGTTGCCCAAAGATACAATAACAATTAAATGATTAATGCATATTCATTATGTCAATAACGTACAAGACGTATACAGTATGCCGGCAACAGAACTAGCTATTATCAAGGTTGCCAACTGTTACTAATATAATGCTAAACAGTAGTGTACTGTTTTTCACTTGATTACACTTGTTACAGTTGAATGAAAATCAAAAGATTTCAGATGAAAATAAAAAAATTATTAACAATTACAAAGAATGAGGATAATCACATAAGTTTTAAATAATATTAAATCCATAAGTTATGTAGGATGAATTTTCCTCTAAAACGAACAAATAAAATACTGTTAACTTTTGTTATATGATACTGCTTTTTTTCTTGATATTAGACCTTAATATATTTTTATTTAAATTGCCAACCCTAGCTATTATGTATGCGAAATGTGTTTTCTGCGCTTAAACGGAGTAAGGACTTCCGATTACGTAATTATTTTCAAAGAATAGCATCTGACAAGGGCAAGAATGCAAGCTATGCTTTTTGCATAAAAAATGTCAACAAATTCCTGAATAAAATGACTTTTGAATACTAATAGATGGAAGTTTAACAATGGGAAGTACATATTGAGATGTCGATATCCCTTTACTTAAAGTGTATACCAAAATGAGATAAACGTATTAACTTGAAAATTTCTTTGATCATATTGTAAAAACCGTAATTTAGCCCGGGCTCAAATATCTTTTATAAAAGCATCTCTTATTGAATGCATGTTTTTCGTATCTCTAATATACAATAAAAATATTTGTGTGTTACAAAAATATTGACAAAAGGTTCGTTATGTGGATGAGTGTGGCGTATGGGAGTGTAATGTGTATCCAAGACACTGACCCAGCTTTAAGCCTTCAATGACTAGTTGACTACGTTACTATACGCGTTGACCGAAATATGCATACTTGTATGAATGAAACAATTTAAATAACAATAATTTTAACTGATGAATATACGGAAGAAGCATCACTCAATTATAAGGACAATATAGGAAGATTATCTAATATTAAATTGTTAATTTACAACTCATTGTTGATAATAAATGTGTCCATTCTCACTCTCTGTACGTAATGGCGTTATACTCGCGTTGCAGGGACGAGCTAGTTATGATAATAGATACAGGCGTGCATGTCAATGCTGCATATGAGATTACACCTTAAATGGCTGTTTCTACTCCCACTTGAACATACTATAAATCAGCCGTTTCGTATTTCTATTTATATGAGCATTGTCCTTTGAATGACAATAAGTTGTGTAGACCTACAGCTATGTCGTAATTTCAACTTTCCATATCGAGTTTTAGAAATAATCTTATCATGAGTTTTCTTTGAAATTGCGTTATAATTATAGAAAATATAAATATAATAATAGCTATACGATTTTCTGCAGCTTTACAGAGTAAACTAACTTTATCTCGCCGGCATAATGTAACTTTCAGCTAATTAAAGAAACTTTAAAACCCGATCACTAGTTTAGAAGATTACCTCTTGCGCTATAAATACATATACCTATGGTATTTTTATATGCTGTCCTTATTTACAGTTACCGAAGTGGTTAGAGGCGAAATTTTCATAAGGAGACACAAAAACTATGTTTACCAAACGCGATAAGTAAAGAAACTATGTTGATTGGTGTAATTTTTGTTTCTACCCCCAGTTACGGATTGTAATATAAAAGTTATCGCATAATCGGCATGCAACGTGTGTCCGCACGCGAACTTATGACCTTAACAAAAACTTTACTGCCTTTCACTCCGCAGGCCTTAATTTTCGTTATAAAAATATAGGGACAATACCTACTCGAGATACCTTTTTTACACGCCTTTGAAGTTTGAAGTAAATGCACCTGTATACGAGAGTATGTGGAGGAACCTAGATTGTTAAGGTCTTTTATTTGTCCTGTATAACATGAAGTATACTGAATGTGGAATAAATAAAGTTAAAAGTTTGTCAAAAGAGAATTTAATTGAAGTAAAGTTAACAATTAAAACAAAACAAATGTAATGGTGGCTGGTTCATTTTAAATAGTGTTTGAATAAGGAATTGAGTTTTATAAAAAACAATAGCATTGATAGCACTTTATTTTAAAGGCTCTATTTAACTTTTTGATTCAATAATATTATTTAAAATAGCCGGTAAAGTTCAATGTCAAACAAAGATTAAATAATTAAAATTTTAAAAATTAAACCTGAAACTTTCAAAAGCGAGTTATCCCGACTTCCGAAGTTAGTTACTTGTCAATTTTTGTAGACATTTCTAATTAAACTTTCAAACTCAGATTCTCCGTCTTGTTTAACTTTTACGTTGGCGTTATAACTCCATGCTGATTTTCATTAGTATATATTAGTTAGATATTGTCAAAAAGATTGTATAATAAGCTTTAATTTTACTTGTATGTTTGAAGTTATAAGACAATTTTGCAACCTCTACCAACGCGGGAAACGATTTTTCACTTATATATAGTTTGCGTGACATTTCACAATGAGCTAAGTAAACTTATTTATTGTATACAATTTATTCTTGTTTATTATTTGTGATTAAGAACTAACGGACTGTTTAATTTATGCTCTTTGTTCAGTCTTCTTTTTAGTGTCTTTTCTAAATGTCCCTCATGTAATTGATAGTCTCAAGGACCATTAAATTATTCCACGGAGCGAAACTAAGGATATAGCTTTACTATCGCTCTAGTGCTGCCGTAAAATTACACTCTACCTACACAAACAAGTCAGTTTATTTTCTTAATTTCCTTTATGAAAATGCGTTTACATTCCTGAATTCTAATGCTTAATTACGCTCGCTCGATATTCATAATATAAACAATCAATATAATTGATTGTGAAGAATTAAAAGAAATTTAGAGATTGAAAAAATATTGATATCTAAACATTGAAGGACATCTTTCGATTGGTTATTGACAAACTATGCAGAAAATAGATTGATATAATAATCAATGGTGGAATTTTTTGGGATTAGGATCGATTTTATTAACGTCGGCCGTTATAATAATGACTAGTCATATATAGTAATTTTCTTAAGTACAAGGGACATTATGCTTTTACTCAGAGTTTAATTTAACGTGGAAAGTGTCTGAAAGCTTAATTAACGGCCGGGAAGTGAGACGTTCATGAAATATAGCATGTACGATATGTTGCAAAGCTAGGGATGTAATCTTCAGCCTGTCTGAGAATATAAAACGAAACTAACCATGATGGCTGACGACACCTCATTAGAAAGATAATTAATGTGTCCTGAATTAACATCAGGGAAAAAATATGATTACTGCTATGATTTTATAGTTTCGCGTTTTAATAAGATTTTCATACAGATTCATGAACGAAGCTTGAGGTGTCAAAATTATCGAATTCATTTAATGTTGTTTTTTGGTTTGTAACTTATTAGTCCTTACTTCCTTACTAATATTAGGTATAAAGGCGAAAGGAACTCTTCGTATGTCTGTCTGATTTTCACTTCTAAACCATGGAACTGATTTGGATCAAATTTTGTACCAATGTAGTTTGAAACCCAAGAAAAGCCATAGGATAACTTTTATTCTGGAAATTGTACGGGAATATACGCAGGTGTAATCGCGGGGCATAGCTAGTAGAGTATATTTTAGATAGCTATGCTTTAAAAATCTCTAAATTTTAACATAAGTTTTTAATGCACAATGCATTAAAATTTTGCTTAAAACCGAATGTGCAATTAGAGAAACTAGTTCCAGATTTACTCAAACACAAATAACTATTTTAGCTTGCAGTCAGAGCATTAATTATTTTCAGAAACGTCGAGTGCACCTGCCGAATAAGTGAAAATTCGAGACGAAGTATTGATTTTTCTATTTTTATATACTTTTTAATTCCACACTGCTCACCTCGTTAGCGTCTTTTAATTGACTGACTGAAGTTAGTTCTGAAAATATGGGTTCTGAGGTTGGCCGTATTGCTTTATGTATTTCATTAAAATCTTATAAACATGTAGAATTTTTAAAAAGAGTTACGTTACGTAGAATCTACTCTATGTCCGAAGGTATGTCGCTTTAAGAACATTCCATCTTATTTACAATAATAAACTTGCGTGAACCTTCACTAAAAATATTTTATTTGTTAAATAAATAGATATCGTCATTCTCTATCTAAAATAATTAATACAGTTAGATGATGAAATACTTGTTATAATATCTTCGCTGTACATTAATATCATTTAACAATTTCCGTTTCAGTAGCAGGTAGCGTTAAAAATGAATTTACCGACGGACCGCACAAATTTATATTTTGCTGTTTTAATATGATACAAAACAAAATCAACAAACAAACATTACTTGTAGTGGAATAGTGCTAAATTGCTTCCTGTTTTATGTAGGCTCTATAATTCTAATGCCGCTTCCATTCCGTTAGTTATTTTACAAAGCGGTCGCACAACACTCTCGGGATTTTCATTTGGTAGCATTGTATTTTAGGTGTTCTGAATAATACAGCATTGGGAAACAGATAGTGCAGAAATACACCTCTCTGTTTCTATTATCTATGGCTGAAATGGTTTGCAAAGTAGAATTACAATGTCCATGAAAAGAATGGCAATTCGTTTGAAACCATTAGCTACGCGGGTCGACCTTTTCCTATATCCGAATAAATGCAATTTCCCCCTGTCCGAGTTCTATGAAGAAGGAAATTGAATTTAACGTTTTCTTACAAGTTACATAAGGAGGAACATTTTCTAATTAAACTTCTCGTTGGAGTTGGAGTGCCGACATACTATCTAGGTACTTCCGTCAATAGTTCCGACGTCGATACCAGAGAGTATGGCGGACTACTTGGTTGTATAGGTAAGCAGACTCGTGGAGAAATGTATGTGTATATATTAAATAAGCTTAAATGCTTCGCGTGTAGGTGACTACCGAGGAGGCGCGATGTTACGGAAACGCTGTCTTCTTTCTAAATAAATACTTTAAAGCTTCTTTGTAGAAGCTTATATCTACCTACGTGAAAGATATTTCCCTTATGGAAAATGTACGAGTTTACCCTCATTCTCGTCTCAATAACAAGGATACTTAACTTGTTATCGATCTTGGAAGGCTACATATGAAATACAACTATTTGTTCATCCAAATATAATAAGAACTCGTTCAAACGCAGCTGCATATGAAACAGAGAACCAGGTTAACTAACAAGACTCCTAAAAGTGAGATAACAAGCATATTTGCTTCATTAATTAAGCATTCATTTTAAATAAAGTTACAGACGGGGGCGGAACAATTTTCATCTCGCTCTGCATTTCGCAGGCAGCAAATCTTGGTCGCCTCAGGGAATATTATAGAACTCTCGCGTTCAGGCAAGCGCAATATCTTCAAATGAAACCCCCGCCCACGCTACGTAAACTTCCGTAAACAGAGTAAAATAACGCCAGTTTTTTCAGAAAAATATTCTCATAAAATTTCACCTTGAAGCAATATAAAGAACAAATTAATGTGCTCCTGTATATAAATTGAATCGTAAATTTTCTCATCTCTACAATTATTTAAATTTTGACGGCAACTCCTCTCATAAAAATGTATAATCATTATTTGATGAAATTGATGCTGACTAATGAAAATAACTTTTGCTATTTTAGATCAAGCGTAGGTGTACGCTGTCTCTATGGTTTAAGAAAGGGTTTCTGAACTGCCCCCTATTATCGACGTTTTTAATTTTCATATGTGTTCATTTGAAAATATAGAAAACATGATTTTATAAACCATATGAGAAAATGGTATTAACAATAAACTGTTCGCTGAGCATTGCATGTTAGGTATTTGTAATCAATAAATTCAGTTTCGTGACAATTGCTATTATAGCCAGTTGAGTGTTGTCGTAAAACCAACAATTCAATAAACCATACATTCAAGAACAAATAGGAAATGTCAATCACTGCAATATGTATTAAGAGGTATTAAAGTGAAACTCGATATCGTGCGCAGTTTTTCGGACATGGTTTAATAACGGAGCCTACATTAAACAGAAACTACTCAAGCCAAAGATACAATTTGAAAAAAAATATTGCTAATTTATATGCATACTAAGATATAATTACGATTCTATATAACACACTGACAAAATATAGCTTTTATCGAAGCAATGAAATGCTTGACATCTTCAGCAATAAAAGAGTGGGATTCGAGCATTGCACGACTGGGCCAAGTTTGCACCCGTGTAATTACCACCTCCTTCCTGAAGAAAATCGGCGTGAAGCAGTAGTGCTCTGTGTTTCGTACGATGAGCGAGGGCCCAGAGGCGTGTATTCCCATGCCATTCCTCTCCTCTCCCAATGTTCCATCATTAATCCTCTCTCCATCCTTCAAGCTATCAAGGCATCTGTGACACTGATGTTGTAGATGTTAATGGGCTGCGGTCTGCCACTTAACATCAGGTGAACCCCATGCTCCGCTTGCCTGCTATAATATCTTAAAAAAAAGGTTAGGTTATGTAAGCAACACATCTTATCTGATTTTCGATGTCAATGAAATTGACATATATATAGTACATACAGGTCCTTACGTCTGTGATCACGCGTCGATTTAAGCCATTCCCGGAAATTGAACCGATACAATACCTTATACCAACATATGCTACCTATATACTCGTAAATGTATATTTCAATTCAGGTTCAATGTATCATACGTGTTTATATGTATGAATTCAATTATATTTAAACTCTCGTCGTTTTAAGAGAATATTAGATTTTACTTCCAGTATTTTATTTGAGAATTGATTTACTTGTGAACATAAACATCTTAAGATATATAAGCGTAGAATAAGATTTCTACACTAGTTAGTACTTATTCACTCCTAGAACTCAAGCAATTACTTGAAAGCCTTACAAAAATAGCTCGTGGAAGCTGTAGATACGTCTTAAACCAGTCCTCATTACTTTATCAGTTCCCTATTAGCTTCTGCTGTATTCCTGGTCGCAAGAATAGATCGTCTATATGCGTGCAGTAAAGCCTTGTATTTGCATAATGGACACAACGTCCAATAAAACAACGGAGAGGCGCTTGCGGGCGGAAAACGAAGTAATAAAACATTGTGAAACTGTTGTACGTACAGAAATGTCAAAGTTCTAGCGAGTTTAAGCTCTGGAAAGAGGAAAACAGACTGTAAAACTTTCCTCGGTTTCCAACGATTTGTCGAGTCACGCAATAGATTGACCGATTTCGTATTAACCTACTTTATACCAGGGTTCGTATTTTGTAAGGACGTATTAGATGTACGTTATATGAGTGAAAAGCTTTTCACTACGTTTCAATTTAGAAACAAAGAAAGTTATGACGTTATGAGGTTCGTGTTATTACTTCCAAGGAATTCCAACATTGGATCCTCGCCTAACTTCACTGAAGAAGTACATTGTTTAAGCTTCAAAGTACTTAGTTACGTACTTCGTAATAAACGAGCTGTGTGACGCATTTCATGTCCTGACGCTCTCAAACATTGTAAACCTCTTATATGTTGAAAATTATATTATTTCTGAGTGGAAACGATTTTGTACATTAAATATTTTATATATTACGATATTTAAGTCTAGAAATGCCATTATTTTCGCGTATGTATAAAAAGTGAGCAATATCTTTTTAAATAAGCTTTTAGATTATTCCTGTGCATAATAAATATTAAACGCAGACTGAATTTCAGTGCAAATTACAATTCAAGTGGGTTAACATCGACGCACATACAAGTGCAGTTCTAATATTGTAAAATGTGTTGTAGCTCTGGTATGTGAGAAAATACATTCGGCATTGACTCTTTATTAACTTCTTACCTTCATTCATTGTTAAGACATATGTGGTTTCATTATATAAGGAAAAAAGTCTCCCACGGAGGAATAGAATCAATGTATTAAGAAAACATTAATGAAATCTCTTTTTTGCATGCCCACAAAGACGGTCTGTTGTACTTTGGAATTCACACATTCATATGTTATTACTAAGTTTAATTTTTTGTTTTATAACCTAAAATGTATGGCTGCAAAACGTATGAAAATGTAACCCTGTAAAGTTTTATAGTTACAAGCAATTTTCTCGTCTTGTTCCTGGAAATCCTCGCTTGCAAACGCTTCATCGCGTGGGAAGGGCGCTCAGAGTTTTTATCGCGCATCCTGCACCATCCTCCCGTCATTTACAAAGCCCTCGTGGTGTCGACAATGGACTTTTTATCGGCTTGCCGGCTTCTTCACTCTCGCACATACATGTCGTTTGCCGGTCATAACGTTCCGAGCTATATGGTTGGTATCGAGCCGCTAAATTTTGTAACACGATTCACAATTGATGTTAAAGTTTTCTCGTCCATCGAGCGTTGAATTATAGTAAATTTCAACATCGTCATTGTAACAATATTGAGTCATATATGTGAATAGCAAAAAGCCCTACATCAAAAATACATTATATGAAAGAAATAATGGAGTTAAAATATGTAGGTAATGGGTATATGTGTTATGTATATTCCGAGTTTATTATTTTGGTCGAATGTTGGAAATCATTTAATTATTCATGAATACCAAATTATTAAAGACAATATTATGGTGTAGAAAATCTAAACCTTATTACGACGCTCCTGTTAAGTTATATTATGTACTTCCATTGCAAGCCATTTAGCGCTCCTAGCTGATTTCCAACGAAGTACTGTGAGAAATGTCTTATGCAATCTCGAGCATAAGTTGATAAAAAGAGCTAATGTGCCGCATGCGCGGGAGATAAAAGTAATTTAGTGGCCCCTCTACGGAAAATGTTATCGGAAGGTGCTCTAGTTGCGAATGTTTGCCCGTTCACCTTACAAAGCAACTTAATATATCAAACTGTCGACCTGGGACTTACCCGGGCTGAACCGCATGATGTTGTTACATGAGTCTTGTTTGTCGAATGTCGCCGTTTAGTATATAAAAGACGCTTTTGTATTTTATGAGACTATTTTCTGCTGTCTTCTTTCTAATTTTTTTAAGATAAGGACTACTATTAAGACTACGAAATTATTTAAATATTTAAAGATGATACTATAAATTCATATTTGTAGCACGGTAAGAAATTTTAAAACAATCCTAATAGAAACAGTTTATTCGAAACCCATCAAATGCAATTGTACATTGTTAAAATCGGGGACGCCTGCTGTGCATTCGTGAGCTTACTGACAGATCAGGTACCTAACCTTTACCATAAACGAGTTAGGGACAATAAAGTACAATGATCGTGAAATAGGCCCACATTTATGATTTGATATTGACGAGAATTGCCATCTTCGTTAGTGTTACAGTATTGTTTGTGTTATGGTCGTTAAAGAGTTATAACTTTGAAACAAGGTTTTAATTATGGGTAAAACTTCTGGGTGTTGCTTTCAGCTCCGTCCTTTCAATATTGGTAATTATGTATATTTAAAAATGCTTATTAAAAAATGTTTAAAAATTTACAATTAAATATATTATACTTAAGATAATAACTAACTTTGTGAATAAATTGTAGAATGGAAAATCCTAACACGTCTGGTGTTACGATTATTTCAATGATCCGTATCGTAGAATACTTGTTGCCGGCATACTTCTTTGCCATTCTATAACATCTTTTTGTTGAAATTTTAACCGAAATAAATTCACGAAATACTACATCAAATATAAACACAAATTCATAAAACCGGGATAAAATGTGTTTATTTAAAATATCTCAATTTAAAAAAAGAGCAAAAAAATTAACCGTTTGTTGAAAATGCAAACGTGCAATTTACATAAATTCTGTGAATTGAACGGCACCTCGAAAATCCGCAGGAAAGCTCCACTTTTAACTCTTTACTGGAGAGCTTTATTTACTTGAGCTCGCAAAAGAACTTATTTGAAAACGTGCCTACTAAAAAGGAATATAAGATTATACAGAATACGTTATAACGTATACGTTGTTTTTAAGAAACCATTTTACCATTTTCTTTTTCGTTTAAATAGCTTTAGAAACATAAGTTTATTATGCATATTCATCTAACACATTGGTTGCGGTAGGTAAAATCGTAAAATAATCTTACTTTTATGATAACTTCCTCTCGAACATGTTCTTTGAACTTTATGAAAATATTAAAGCCACTTAACAATTATAATGACTGTTCCCAAACCTATTGAAGGTAGTTTGTTATTTAAATGACTTATTACTATGTGTACGTAAAATATACGGGAACTTTCATATTATGTCTAAAAATGGTATGCACTTCATTTATGATAGAAACTGACCAAAAAATTAACGGTAAACCCGTATCGTCACCTAAAGCTGTATTTGCTTGTTAACAACATGTTAAAAATGGTATCCATTATTATTCTATCGTTTGGAAGAAAACTATGAAGATTTTTTAATAAAAGCTGTGATTATCCGTTAATAATAAAACTATTTTGATCATAATTAATATAAGACTATTTAAAAAAGAATTCCATTAAAAAATATTTATGAGCAGAACATATAATTAATAATAGTTAAAAGTATTCATACATTACGGATAAGAATAAGCTCTAATTTAGTGCTCAATAAAGTGAAATTCAGCTAAAAGTTCCGCTGTAAACTTCATAAAGAGCAGCTCGGAGTTCTTTGCATACATTTCCGATCATGAAAGATTTTCAATAAGTAACTCTTTGAAGGGTCTGCACTCCTACCCGACCAGTAATTTGATTAAGGCGAGTGCATTAGTGATGTCGACGTAAACGGAACTACGCTTCTCTCTCAGATATTCCTGAGAACTCGTTTATTTCGAAGACTGGAAACTAGCGTCCGTTGTTTGAGAAGTGTTTGAATCGTATTCTAATTGGAGCGTTTCTGAGAATTTTAAGCGCTCTCGACGAGTTCTTAACAAGAAAAATGTTGGCGAACTTTCAGTCATGTTATATCTTGATTGATTGTATCTCTTAGATATAGCAATGAAAAGTGAATAAATGATTCATTCATTTATTTATCACTATACGCTTTATTGCGCGCAAAGCCTAATGATAGCGAGAATTAGCGATCTCTTTCGTGGAAGAAATACTAAATACAAGGAATACATATAAACTTACATAAGTTATAACTAATGTTAAATTAACCTCAATATGATGAGTATATCTGTACGCATCACATACAGGGTGGTAAAATTGTCAACTTTATCATTTATTTCTTTTATCTTGTAACCACAACCCATTATGATGTTGTGTCCACATTTGCTGTAAATGACAAATTATTGTACAACCACATCCATTATCCATGGTTTCATACTCCGCAGGGTATGCTGGTTGTCGACGCCGGGTTTCGGACCAATAGCGTTAACGTTTTCAAAGTCATTATTTACTACCCATATTGTGAACGATAAATTTGCGGTTTGAACAAACAATACCAATTGCGCTAAACTTGCCATTTGCGAATGAGTTGTGATAGTGGAAGGTTATGTTTATGAGCTATAACTTTGTCTATTGTATGAAATCAAATCAAATAAGGAGATCAGTTCTACTGATTGACATGAGCTTGACATGATAACTTCATAATATGTTAATTATTTTTCGCTATTAAAAAGCGAAGCTTAGTATAAAAAACTATTTCATATAACACTAATGCTTGGTAAGAACGGGGGTTACATTAAAAATTTAAGCATTTAAGATACGGGGTTAACAGGCAGGCAATATGCACCGTCTAAAATAGAATAATCCTTTAAAGTATCTAATGCTCCTTGCTAAACGCTAAAACTCCTACAGAGACGAGCATGAGTATGGGCAAGCATAAGAATGAGGTTCTATTAAAGTTTATCCAACGGATTAAAATTTTATACGAGATGAGACATGACTTTGCTAGAGAGTCGTCGGTAAATTGTAATGATAGGGTAGTGATAGGTGGATTAAACGTGTATGATAGCTGCATTGGATGGGCGTGTGAACTCGCAAACGCTAGAAACGGCCCTTATTTGCATAACCGGACGTGTCACGAATAAAATGGAAATCACCTAACAGCGAGAGGAACGGCGCTTAACTGTGATGCTCTCAATATTGGCTGCATTTGCTAACTTCGCCTTGTTAATGCGCATTCGCTCTGAATTTGCCGGGATTATTAGCTTTCATTGCTGGCTTTGAAAATCATGATCAGTGTAGGTATTGTTTTCGCTGGGCGTTCTGTACTGAATGGATATTGAATACGCTTCATTTCAATATTCCATATCACATTTTTCAGATTGTCATTACTGCGAAAGTCAACAAGAAGTTTTTGACAAAAGAATTTTTTTCTAAGAAAGTGTTAAAAGTTTTTATTTTTCCATTTTAGTGACCAATATACCAATAACCGGGTAATAAAAATAAAACATATAGCTATATTGAGAACCGGCGTCTTTTGGAAGCCGGTATAAATTAAAATTCAGCTAAGAGTTGTTTTAACTAAACAAATCCCAATCAAGATACGAACAACTTAAATAGGAAAACAGAGTCATTATAAATTTAAATATGATAAATGAGAATAATTTAACATGCGTAAAAACATAATTCCAATTAATTAATTACCATTTTTGATAAATGATCCCCTCGGGCACACTCAGGGCGGTTTTGCTAAAATATGAAACTTTGCGACATCTTTACCTTCCTCCATATCCAACTTATGAAATATGGATCCTTTTAGCTTTTTCTGCGGTCATTGAATTTAAAATTATGGTGTGTCAAAATGCTTTTAAGTTTAGTAAATCTCGCCATTTATTACTGAATGCTTTTGCTCGTGACTAGTATGTAACTTGATTTAATCTATACATATTTATGAAAGAAAGTCGTGTCAGTCATAATATTTATAACTCAAGAACTACTGAACCGATTTGGCTGAAATCAGGGGACGGAATTTTTTGTCTCTAAAATCCTAAGAGAACGAGTAATATTCGCGGGTGAAACCGCGGGGCTGTTATAAAGTAGAGTCGTGGGTATTTTAAAAACGAAAATCAACGTAAATATCGACTTGAAGTCAATTTCACGGGTGATTCGCACTCTCGTGCTTTATTTCCACTCAGGCCTAGCTCAGTGCCAGAAAGGCTGAAACAAAAATAATTACACTAAAGTGTAAATGGTTTTTTCTATCCTGCCATTGCGCGTTTTAATCTTTATGGATCGTTTACATTTAGTTTAAAACACAGGTCGTTGATTTATCGCTGCACTTTTTACTTTTAGAATTACTTCTAATACCTTGAAATCTTTTCTCAATCGATCGATTTACTTTTGCATTACTTCAACAAATACCTGCTTCGTAAAAAATAAAGTTATTACCTATTTATTTCTACAGATAGTTGTTGAATACAATTTACTACACTAATAAGTTCCAAATCATTATCTTTATGTAATGAAAATAATATGTACGGATAAGGCTTTTTTCTCATCTGCAATCATTAAACCGACCCTGCAATAGGCAGTTACACGCCAAAGTAAGCCTTACAAATCCTTCCCCCGCTCCCCGACAAATAAGGGATGCGAAAACAAAGATCAAGGGGCGCCAAAGTAATATTTGCATTTAAACGATGCGACAAGTAACGCTACAGTAACAACGCTAAAGAAATGGAAGAAAAACACAATTTTATATCTTTTAATTATGAGACAGCCGTTTTCTAGACATTTCCACTTAATGAAGCTTTCGTCCAACCCATTTCCATAAACCTAATTATACAAACGCAAACAAGCGAGCCTTTTGTGTAGTGATAAAAACTTTCACAACAGTTCAAACATAAGTTGTAGCGTGTCATACACAAACAGGTGTATAGTAAATCTTTGTCGTCAAACAACAGATAAAGAGCCGTTACCCGCCTTGGACCTAAGGGCCAGAGTGTGAAAAGTCGATGCGTGTGTGCTAACTTACAGCGCTAAGACGGATTTATACTCAGACGTGTGAACACGGCTGCTTTGTAAGGAGGGTGATGTGTCTAGGAAACTGATGGGCCGATTAGTTAGTTACGGCATTGCGTAATCGTTCGTGAAAAGGCTTCCATTTGTAATTGACCCTAATCTACTTAGCTTGGAATGGTTCTGGGAATCCATCAGAGATCTCGCAACATTTTCTACGCTCGACTTTATTTTTGTGCTTTTCTCATTATAAAAACACGAACAAGTTTCATAAATTGCTGTCAAATTATACTCATATAGTTGAGTGCAAATAGAAAAGCAAGAGAAGTACAATTATAGGTAACGCAAATTCATAAAAGTGCACTTGAACTGTAGTCGAGAGGTTGTCGTGTTGAGAGTGGTGACATATTCGAGATGACTGTCGTAATAATGTTTTGTATGTTTAAGCAAAATAAATATAAAGCAATGTAATTTGGAATTATCGACTTTGACTTTACTATCGTAGTACTTACTTTTATTAATTTGATGTTGAATACATAGGGAATTGCGATGTTTCTCTGTGTATTTGTCACACGTATCAATATTGTACACATTGCTTGAGCTTATCGATAAATAAAACGGTATCAATTAAAAAAGCACACAATGTCGAATTTCTTTCGTTAAATATCATTGAGTAAATGCACGGTTCTGAAAAGTTTATTTTATACCATACAATCGAGTCGATATCAGCACGATACAATTGAAGGACTTATAAATTGTCACCTGTTTCTCTCTGTTACAGTATGTGTAACAGTGATAGCTATGTTTTACATCGATTCTCTTTATGGCGTTGACCGTATTAATCGTAATTTCTTCGGCCAATCCTTGTGTACATAAAAAATAAAAATCCTTTATGTTGCAGTACCGCACAATAAATATCGTATCAAACAGGTTTTCAATGACGAAACGATGAACAAACGGCTTGGCTTTTAAAAACTTTTTTTTGAAGTTAAGTTCAAGGATCAAAAACAAAAAGCAGCTATGTGCGTATCGGACCACGTATACTAATATTTCATACATCAAGGATAAAATTTATTATAATGATCTATGTACTGATATAAAAATGAATTCCAATTTACTAAATTTTGTTTAGAACAATTGTGAAAATTTATCAATAATAAATTATACATAACTATGAGTAGCCAAAGTTTAGACAAGTCATCGTCTGACGTCTAACTGAAAAGGGTTTTTATTTTATGAATACTATTTTGTATAAGTATTTTAATATAATACAAATATAGCTGAAGGGCCAACGAAATATGAAAAGTGGTAGAAATGTAATTGGACATGGTACTATAAACATGCTAATGTCGGCTTTCGTTATTTAAATTGAAAGAAACGGAACAATTTATTCAGTAGCCACCCCGCCATGCACGAAGGGTGAACCATAATTTTTTATGCGTCGTTTTTTTACCTCGATTTCCCCGGTTTATTGTTATTTTATACAAATTTCAGGAACCTTCATTGGTTTATATTTAAAGAATGATATCGTTCAATAACATTTTTCTGGGTAGAAAAGATGATTTAAAAACATCGATTTATATGGCGCGAGTCCATTACATTTCATTTCAATTAATGAGTTTTTTTAAGAATAATCAAACAAACGTCAAACCACGATGTTTTTGAAATTAAAAATGTACATTGATTAAAAATAAAGACTCCACAGTATATAAAATGAAGATATCTGAATCAGAGCATTAAAAGCTACCCCTTTTGTAGAATAAGATTCAAATTACAACCGCGGATTGTTATTACGGCAAAGTATTCGCACTTCGTTAAATTCCTTGTTCCCGGCTTTAATTGCTTTTGTGCCGTTGTCGTAAAAAGAGAACATTCGTGGAAGCTTTAGTTTTTTCCGATCGATTGTCCGATCCGAGGCTAGAGGGCGACAGGGAGGGGCAAAGCATGATCGTAATATGATTCTTTTTAATCCAAGATAAAGCAGGCGTGACTGCTATTGATACGCCACGTTATCAGCCTGACCTTTGAAGGGTAAGGCGACATCCTTCAATTGACTTTGCAATAAACAAATCACTTCATGTTAGGCGACATGGTATATCACCCCTTTATTGCTTTTGGGTTCAAGTATAGACCAAGATTCATGTACGGCCGTTTTCAATCTTTGATACATAATGAAAACTGTCGTAAGTCTTATGAATCTTTATTATCTACTCGATTTGAATATCGAAGATATCAATCATTGTGATGACTTTTTCTGTTCGCACATAAAATTTATTCTATTCTTTAAATGTTCTAAAAAACAAAAGAGCAACACAAAAAATAATAATTAAAAAAATGTAACGTATCTAATTTAGTCTATTTAATTTTAAGTTAACAAACCAACACTGTTTATCAGTTAATTAGGCTTTTGTTTCTAATAAAGCAATTAATATTATATCTATTATATGCTTTTAATTACGTTAAAGGTTCGCTATAGTGATGTCGGATTCCATTAACGAACAAATATTGGTCCATTTGTTACGGTTTGTTATTATGATGACACTATGACCTCATCTATTTCAGAAATTAGCTGTCATATCAGCTTCATACATTGTTCGTTTAATTATTATTATTTAATATGAATTTAACTTTGAGAGTACAAGCAAAATTATCTATTAGTTGTAATAATTTGTTTCATATTTTTTATGTTTTATGTATTGAAGCTTGCTTTGAACATTGACTTGGCGAACACGATTTTAAATAAGTCTTTGATTTTAATTATTTAATGAATGTAGAAGATGAACATGTAAGAATTTAACTCTAGGATTCCCAAAAAAGATTTTTCTACATAACTTAATAACGTAAATATAAAATAAGAACACGAACTCATATCATAGCGAAACATTTCGCAAAATGCAATAAAAAGTATCATATGTTAGACGGGATTGAAAGCCCGGTTTTGTTATATAGGTATATTCTTTGTTCTAAGCGTCACGTGCGAAAGCTTTTTATTATACGTGCCTTATCCTTGCGACAGTAGGGCTCTACAGCCCGTGTTCTGGAGAGTCATTTCGTTGCAAATGAAGCTCCTCTCAAGGAAACCACTATTATCATATAACAATGTTTTAATAAGCACTTTAACATGCTAGGAATTACTTTTATGGATATTCTTGAAGTTCGGTATAGAGGAAATACTTCCGTGGACTTATTTTATTCCAAAGTTTAGCAATTATTTTAATATAAGTTATAATTAATTATCAGTACGAATGTACCACACATTTTGAAAGCAAACCTGATTTTGCAAATAATTAAATGTATTTTCTATATGTAATTGAAACGTAATTTCCAGTTTCATTGATAATTTGTATTGGATTCATGCAATCGAAATTTTTAATTTTCCTGAACCAAACCCAGTAATTGGTATTTAGTACATACAGTGTTTAATCAAAATATGAACTTTTCAATCGATGTTTTAATTAACAATCTGTATGTACAATTGCTTTCTGTACTTGTGTTCATTAAGCTGCATTCGCCTATTTACATCCATAAGTTGAATATCTAAGTCATTAAGCATGCATATGCAAAATGTCGCAATTGGAGAATGTGACACAAATCGTCGCAATAAGTGAGACGAGTGACGCCGGTGACGACTGACGCCTGGCGATGCATTCGTCAAAGAAATTGTATTCAATTATTCATTCAATTCAGCTTGGATTGGAATATTGACGTGTTCTAAACTAAGCGAAATGGTTTACCTATTAGTAAAGGTAAAATTTTAGTACCATCTCAATTTGATTAGTTTTCGCCATAATAGCATGTCCGTGTCATAATTTAAGAAAGTTAAACACCTTTAAAATTCTTAATAACATCGACAATACAAAAAACATTATTAAAGCAAAAAACTTAATTATATATTCAATTGTTTGTAAACACCGAGGCACGAAATATCTCACTGCATTACACGATTGCAGTTGGAAGCTCGCCAACATTTAAAACGTTCTTTTATCTCTTGTCAACCAAAAAAATAAAAGTGTGCATTTACGTATGTTATGGTATTTGCTGGTGGTGACAGTGACATTTTATTGTTGTATTCACGAAAGATGTTTGTTCACAGGTTCGGTGTTAGCGGTAGAGGTCCACTTTGAGAATAAAGACAGTGGATTTTTTCTGAAACACACGGCAAGATGGAATGGTGCTGGGCCTCCACCGGAGCCCATGGGTACTGCTCTCCCTGGTGCGCTCCTTTCCCTGGATCGCTTTACGGTTCTACAAGGTTCGGCTCCGGCGTCAGTAAGAGCAACTTACGGACCCTTTTCAACCAAACAAACAGTGCCGGCACGATACGCCGTACCTGATCCGTTAGAGCCACCCAGAAGAAATGCTACTCTTCTCGAATTGCAAGATGCAACGGCACATAGGCTCGATGTATCCGCCCACCTCGTATTTCGAGAATTACCGCGCGATGCGCCGGTTTTAAGAGTTTTATTCCATACTGGAGGTGAGGGAGGCGCACGTAGAGCCGCCTCCCGACTGCGAAGAGTATGCATAACTTTACATGCAAGCCTCGGTTCAAAAGTACTAACCGCAACGTGTGGTCCGGAAGGAGAAGAGGGCGCATGTCTCGCTGAACTGACGGTGCCGGCTGCGTGGTGGCCCGCTGATGGTAAAGGAAAAAGACCACCGCGGGCGCTAAAACTGGCTTATAGTGCAGCAGAAGCTAATAGTGGTGAAACTGGGGAAGGAGTGTGCGGTAAAGTGTCAGTTCAACCTGCTTGGCCCTTGGGAACTGTGACATTAGCCGGAGCGCGTGCTGGGTATAGAGAGGCTCGTGCGGGAGACACTGCGCTCCTTTTGCCACGAGCACCGTTATACCCTCATTTTCGCTTGCACATTCCTTTTGTTGTACGCCGAGATGCGAGTCATTCAATCGGACATGTAGTAATAAGGTTAGTATTGTTCGTGTTCATTATGTATCTTAATATTTATTTTCCCAATTTGAATTCAAAAATTCCTGGCAAGGTGATCAGTACGGTTAGCATTTAATAATAATATTTTAATATCCGAATTTATTCATATTTCACTTCATTCCTCGCTCTGACATTGGAATGAAGTCAACAGAAGACGAAAATATTTTCATATCCTTGTTTACTTACTCAAGTAAAATCAATAGCAATCAGTGCTTCCGAGTTATAACGGTCGTAGTAAAGAGCCTTTAGAGGGCCCTTAAGTCCTGACATTGACGTGCAAACTGCTGTCACCATAAAACCTCTTTGCGTTGGCTCCAACGACGACCCACACATACTTGGTAGAATAACTATATATAAAATAAAAAATAAAAAATAAAATAAAATATTATATAAAGTAGGTAATTTGTTTACGATTACACCGTGTAGGTATGTAGAATGTACAATTGAATTAATATGATGGTGCATTTTAATAATTATGTTATTTTGAGAAAGTGGAGCCATATAATGCTTTTACTATTATGTAATATAATTATGTGCATTGAATTATAATTTTAATAACGAATTACTTAAATTCGCTTAAAAACCTGAAACAGGAAAGAAAATTAACAAGTAACTTTATTGTCTGAGCTGATACAAAAGTCGGTATTAGAACCACGTTAATGAAGAGCTTTTAAGCAGCGCTTGACTTTTCGCTCAAAATCAGGTCAACTCGACATTTAGAACTCTCGATTTTTTGACATTTTAATATAAAATACATTACGTATTATTTCTTAATTTAATTCAAGATAACGAACAATTATTTAAATCTACCTTTGTAGATAATTGAGAAAATCTTTTTATCAAAGCCGAAGGAAAAAAGAAAGTCGGAAGGAACAACGCAATTTAAATAATTAACTATTCAATCTAGCTTTGTTTAATCAATTTCAGATTTTTTCAGTTCTCGATCGTTTGAACTGGTTCGAACATTTTATTAACTCAACAATGCTGACTTTTCCCTTTATTTTGATGAATCTGCAAGTCACTTTGCCTAAATTCTTTCCTACAGAAATCTTACTAAGAGGTATTATTTGGTGTAATCTAAAGTTTTTATAATTGTTTATTAAAATTATTTGCAATGACAGCAACTTTTTTATTATTCACAGTTTTGTAATAGAGAGTTGCTAGTGTAAATGTTCGTTCGTTCCTAAAGTAAAAATCAAGAGAAAATTATATTTATCCCTACATAAAAATAGCACATTCAACAATGGAAAAAAGACCTACAAAATATTGACTGAAGTAGAACAAAGCGGCAAGGCCGTTGTTATTGTTTCTCAAATATCGAGAATTTAAAAGATGTATTTTTATCAGGATGAAAGTGAAATCTGGATTGAGGTTGGTGAGTGTGACGGCGGCGAATTCTCACTGGGCTGTCACGGCAGAAGTAAAGCCGAGGAGCGCCACTGTCACGGCTACCCGTCTTGAGCAGCCGCTACGAGACGATAGTGGATTAGAATTGTAAGTCATTTTTTTAGAAATATGTATAGCTAGTATAGTATTATATTATCTGTGATGTATAGTATAGTATAGCATAGTGCAGTATAGTAGAGTCATACTATTTTAACTAACAACTATGACGTACTTTGTAATGTTTTCACTCAAAAATTGAACTGATGCTGAATTTTCATACAGTGCCATATTATGATAGCTATGGAATAGAAGTCGCGGGGAACAGCTAGTGTCTAATAAAGTAGTGAAAGAAGTGAACCCGTTCTGATATTACTACATATTGAAAACTTTTTAAGTTTACTTATAAAAGGATTCTGGCAGTTAGGTATGTTTTTACGCTCAAAGCAAATGATTTCAGAGAAAACTGAAATATTTGAATGTCTTCGTTTCATAAAACCAATATTGTAATAAAGAAAAATAAGTATCTATCTCAAGAAGACAAGTAATGAAACGTAATATTTAATCGCTATTGCTGAATCTCTGATATTATGGTAATGAAAATGATCTTAATAATATTACTTATTCTTGAGCTAACGATAAAATTATGTTTCAAACGAAATTTGAATTAAATTGAAATATAAGTAAAATTATTATAAGAAAAGAATTACAATTCAAGAAAAGCAATTTGAGAAAATAAGTTTTATCTTCATAAAGTTTAAATAAAGTACAAAGTTAGGCAGATCTCGGTAAATTTCCCCGAGGATACATTAAAGAGAAAACCTTTTG
Organism: Phoebis sennae; assembly: GCA_001586405.1. NCBI lineage: Eukaryota > Metazoa > Arthropoda > Insecta > Lepidoptera > Pieridae > Phoebis > Phoebis sennae. Next base: position 442,104 of record LQNK01000129.1, read on the forward strand.
TTCACTTGATAGTAAAATTAAAACTGCGGCTTGTAATAATAGGTTACTTTATACGGCTTTTTTGTCGTTTTAGGTAACAGCACTTTTCGTTGTCAAACTAATATTTTATGTATTGTTAAATATACTGAATATAAAATATATGTACATTAATATAAGAATGTTAGCTTGTTCGGTGTTGATATTTAAATCCCCGTTATCATTGTTTAAACATTTAAATGCATTGTTAATTTTTCACTAGTTTAACATTTGCAATGAACACGTCGTTCTTGGCAGAGTATATTGGCAAAGTGCCTATTTAAAATGAAGTTTAACGTTTTGCATATACAATTAAAACGAACTAAGTGTTGGTAAATTTAAAGTAACAAAAGTCACTCGCACTTTACACTTGCATGGTCTTTAAAAAGCAATTCTAATATAACTAATAAATATTACGATACTATTTTTTGACCAATAAAATACATATGAGCATTTACATTTGTTGTTGGATATTCGAGCCTGAAATAAAAAAAAAAGTTTTGAATTCAGGCTAGGGGCTTACAAACATCAGTTTCGAATTTCGATAAAAATGAGGCTCTCTCAAATGTAAATATTACAAATGACTTATAATTATCGCAGGGACGAGGAAGATACTAGTGGAGCGGGAGGTCCAGGGTGGGAGGAAGTCCTAACATGGCTAGTTGAGGTCGGGGCTGAAGGAGAAGGTGACGCGGAGGGTTCTGAGGGGGAGTCAGGTCGAGGAACCGCTCGCATCAGCTGGTCCGCTAGAGTCTCCTCATCAGCCAGTGGAACGTCCACCACGGAAGAGACGCCCCATGAACACCGAGTCAATACGAGACTGGATATTGAAAAAGATGATATACAAGCTGTTCTGCCTATATCAAAGGTATGTGTTTAAACTTAGTTAATTATTTAAAAATATTATTCAATATCCGTTATGTCCTGTCCTGTGGAAATACCTTATAGATTGCGTTTTTGTGTAAGTGAACTATCGGGGATATCATATTGTATAAAAGTAATTTTCGATGTTGTCAATTATTTTCCTTATCTTAATGATCGGGAACTCAAAAAGAAACAAAATCGCGGCGGATGCTGTGGCAGGAAGAATCAATTTAAAATTGTGTCCTATAAAAAAGGATACCGTGAAAAAGACCACGCTGCTGAGCTCAGTCTATCAGTTATGTCATTAAATGGGTACATAAAATTTCCAATGAACTACGATAATGATTAAACAGATTACCGTGCTATTATAATTCACTTAATTTTACGACTACCTCGATCGTGCCTGCTGCACGAAATTCACAATTTATTAAGACACCGATAGTAAAGATAAATTAAGCAGCTATATCCTCAATAATTAATGGATCAGGGGAACTAAGAGCACTTTTTAAGGTATTAGAGCAATAAAGATATCTTTATTGACTTTCTAAAGGTTCTGAGATCGGCTACGGATTACAAGCTAATTAGGTTGTAATGATATCGTATTGGAGTGGTTTATATTACTTAAGCACTTGCCTTGACTTTTTAGTATGAATTACTGATATACGATAAGATTACTATCGAGTGTTAACCTAGATTGCTAAAATGAAGTGATTAAATATCCAATGCAATTAGTTAAGTAGTGACTGTACCAATATCGGTCACTAATAATTGTACGTAAACTTAATCAAAACTTCGGCACTTTATATTTGAAGTTTTCTTGGAAGTTGGAACGATGAAGCGTTATTGAAAAGCTTAACATTGTAACCAGACAACCAATTCCATGATAATCAAAGCTTATAATTAAATTTCCACCTAGCCGTTGCCCCTCTTCACGGATTCCCAGACTATTAAATTAAGCTATTATAACAATCTTCTTGTGTGGTTCATAAATTGAAAACACTATCAGTGAAATATTTCTCTAAAGTTATTAGCGTAAGCTATTAAGTTTCCCTTCGGGCAACCGGCGTGTTCCATTGACGGACCGAACTCATTTCCTGATATTCCTAACAGATAATTAAAACAGTCGTAGCCGATACATATGAATCGACAATTGAACTAACTGTAAGTGCGTGTTCTCAATTAGTATGATATCATTTTATGGTCGCGACGCTTTATAGAAGTCGTTGTATGCCGTTATCGTTCCATTAATTAGGATACATAAATTCCTACACTTTAGTTTATATAATGCTGCGAATTATTTCAGTGTTAAACGTTTTCTTTTCTATCTATCCGCTGATTAATCATTATTAAAGACAGCGTTACATATAAAATGAATCCATTTATTTATGTTGTATCTATTTACTATGATAAATCGAACTTCAAAATATCCCATTGCATGTTCCTACCGCTTCTGTTTCCAAACTAACCCATTGGTTCAAAGTTATTTTTGTTAATAAAATACTGAATTATGCACTTGTAGGAGATAAACACCATAATTATAGTATATATAAATTATTATGGTTTTCCTTTGTTATTATATGACATTCTACGCACCACCTATCTTGTTTGTTATGTGCTAAAAAAAGTATATTGTATTGACCCTTTGTTTAGAACTGGGAGGTCCTAAACACGGCAGTGCTCACGGGTCGGCAAGTGTCTCAAGCCATGAAGGTGCTCATCGTGTCGCAGGCCGGGCAGGTCGCCGACGTCACGCTCCAGAGCTCTTGCCATTCGGAGGACGAGAGCGTCCTCAAAGTAAGTACAATTTATAGGTAATGGCTCTTCAATAGATTGGATCGATAAGGGTCGCTTAATATTTGCCGTAATCATGCGTTACATTGTATCATCGAGGTGTTACAATGTATTACGGGATAGTTATGAGGTGATGAATAGCGAATAATGTTCTCTCCACCAATAGAATGACACACAAGAATGCTCTTGTAGGGGCCAATTGGTTTAGAATATATTGCACATATTTTGGACACAAAATGTTGCCAAAGATGCTTAAGAAAGTTGCTCTTTTCTCAAGTTAAATAAAATGAACCGACCCGGGATTTGACTCAACGAGTATTTGTTATAAATCTCAACTTATAATATAGGGAGGATTCAGGAACGGAGAGATGCAAATATAAATATATTTCATTCCTTACTCAGAACCACATCATTATAATCAAAGTGCTCTCAATCAATTTTAATAATTCCGCACTTCTTAAGGAGGTCAAGCGTTCGTAGATATTTCCATGACTTTACCAGAATTAAAAATTAATTAAGAATAGCGAATATAATTTTACCCCATTAGCAAAAACAATAACTGTTTAAGTTTAGTTTCATCTTATATATTTGGTTTTGAATTTCATAGAACATACATTTTATTTACTCGCAAAAGATTTAAAGTATTTATTTCATTTTATAAGGTGTCGTCATCATGCAGCTCAGTGTACGTAGACGGTTCGGAAATCCGAGGGTCCTCTAATGCTTCCGTTATTGTAAAATATGGAACATATACAGGTTTAGCAAGATTCACTGTATGGATGCCTGAATATCCGCTTGAAATTGACGTGGATGACAATAGACTATCACAAATTAAAGGTAAAACTATACCCCTATTTAAACCAGCATTCATTTGTAATACAAAAGACATTATACTCAGCTTCCTTACGAAAAATAACAATTGCTTATTATTAAAACAGAGCATTTTCTGAACATTTGTGTTGCGTTCCATTTATTATTCAGCCGAAGGGAACTGTTTCATGTTTCATGTAAAGAAACAATGTTAAAATCGTCATGTTGTTTTTTTCATACGTGAACGCGAAACCTACATTCCATCTGCATATTGACCTAGATATACCATTGTTTTCTTCCCAGGTTGGAAAGTTTTAGATGAAACGAACGCTAAAGACAGATTAAAAAGGTCTCTTTCGACACGAGGGTGGGGGGCCACAAGACCTGATGGCCCTAATACACTGACGGATCAGCGATCTTGCCGACTGAGATATCAACAAAGCAACGTCGAGGTTCGTACCACTATACCACTAAGAAATAGGAATTTCAAATCACTTCTGAGTGCTCGATATTGAGTGGGTGACGTAAGTGGTATGCGATTCGAATCAGGTCACATTAAAACAATAAAAAGTTTACTTGACCTAGCCTTGCGCCGATGAAAGTCAGCATTTCTCACTGAAATGTATCATCGTTTTGAATACCAGTTTCTATTTATGGAAGCTTTGTGAAAAACTGAAAGCCAAACAAAAACGCTCATCGTAATCCTAATAAATATTTGGTCTGGAGATAACTTTACCCACATCATACAAACATCTTTAGTATATTTAAGTTCACATTTGATAAATATTACGTTTTCGATATTTTTCCGCAATGCATTAAGCTTCGTGAAGTTGATTAATTTGATGTCGGTATAATTAATCATCTTTGTAATTTAGAAGTATTTTATTTATGGCAATAAATTATCAGAAATCTGTGTCAACACATTTTGCATCCTGGAAGATAGCCAATTTATGCTTTAGACAAAATAAGTCGAACATGGCCGTCCACCTAAATTCATACAATATACAAAATAGAAATAACTTTGCAGACAACGTTGAACAGTGATATTATTGTCATTATAAGGTAATGAACATTATCAACATTCATTGTACATATTGGATACAGATTAGAGACAATAATCTATGGCCATGAATTTGCTTTTATTCTACCTGACCATCGACATTTTTTACAACCATCGTATTACATGGTAGTAGAGGTATTTAGATAATATATAAAATCTACGGAATGTTTTCCAGAATTTGCTACAATTTCAAATCACATCATATATTTTTCACCATTTCACTCGTGTTATAAATGTATTATTTTATTTTTTCAAATATTAACGATAGGATAAACTACACAGGTGTACGCGCGCTTCCTCGCAAAGGATCACGACTCGGGCCGCGTATCTTACTTCGTGTCCCGTCGGACTTGGCTCAAAGTGACCGAACTGGTGCTCTCTCTCATGCGCGTATCTGATCCACGCATCGCGTCGCTGAGGAACCGCGTGCTACAAGGACGCAGCACTGGACGCACCGAAGTTCAAGTTTTATCGCCCATTACAGGTAATGTACAACAAGTAACCTTTCAATAATCCTTTTATGTAAAGCCGAAGACGATCTAAGCGTATTATGATAATTCTGCTTCATCACCGTCTTATTACTCTTTACCCGCTATTTGTGTCTTTATAAAACTTGCATGAAAACAAAACGCATATTAAATTGCGTCGTAACTTGAGTCTTAGCGGTTCGTATTACGACTGTTAGTAATTACCACAATTATGGCTAAGAAATACTTAACCTGGAATTCTGAGCTTTTGTTCGGTGTACAGTTTCTATTGATTGTAGACTGGAAATAATTGTATGAAAATTGAAACCTACAAACAAGTCTCTTAATCAATCGTTTAAGTCTATAATTACCTCCTACTTATATCCGATACCGCCTACTAAAACTAATAACTTTCAATTACATTATTTTAATTAAGTTAAAGTATTTATGCAAGCGTTTATTTTGTAGGCAGGTACAACCGCGTGTTTATAAACCAAGGCTTTAGTTCACTCATTATTCTATTAAAATTTGATTAGAATTGAAACGACCCGATTGGCGCAGTGGCTGTAGCTGTTGCGGGTTCGATTATTATGATGTGATGAACATTGAAATTTTCTACTGCCTGAGTTATCTATCTAAAGTATGCATGTATTTACAAAAAATATATATTTAACTATGTGTATCAGTTATCTAGTCTCCATAGTACAAGCTTGCTCTGGGACTAGATGGCGTAGTGTTAAATGTCCCAGAATATTTATTTATTTTTATAATTGCAATCCCAATCTTAGTAATGAATGATATTTGAAAATAATATTTATATTTATTTTATTTAATTTTAAGGCGAAATAAATAAATAATTTATTTCACAATTAGAACTACACAATTGGCCCTGGCTATTGAGCTAGGCAAAATAAGCCTGTGTTACGATAGCCAGTGACTTCTTACAATTTGAGTGTTGCAAGTGAAATCAGAGTAAAATCATTATATATTTATTCTCAGGTCGTGTCATTGGTCTCCGCGAGGTCCGCGTGGTGAACGACAAAGTGTCCATTACGCGACTGTTAGTGCGCGTGATATCCGGCTTACAACTCAACATCTCGCCCGACACGGCCATTGAAAACGGATACGTATCTGAAACTACTGTTACCAGGAGATTGACGGCTCAATATCAGGTGAGATTAATGTATTGAGCGATTTCTTTATTGTGTTATGAGTAATCATATGACAGTTGATATTTTATGTCTACAGACATAAATCATTTCAATCACTTGACGGTTAAATAGAGTTTTAAGCAGTAAGAATATTGCATAACATTGTTAATAGCAGAATAGCATTGTTTGAAAATATTAATCTTTTATTCTTATAGGTATGTGTAATCCTTGAGGACTAACGGCTGGTTAATTCTATGCAAGCGAAAAGTCGGGGTTCTCAAACGTTCCAAATTAGTCGCTTTACTATCCATCATCCCCTTTCATTTGCTTATGAATCTAACTTTATAAAAAAAAACTATTTTTTTAATTATCATACATAAGCAATATTTTTGTTATTAATTACAGGAAGGACTGTTGGACATAGACATCGAGTTCTCAGATGGAACTCATACAGCGCTTCGCGATGTGGCTACGTCGGACTACCACCTGCTTGTGGAGAGTTTGGATATTGAAGTGGTCGCGTTTGCACCGATGCTAGCGTCCGTGCACCCAAGAGTTATTGCTGTTGGTGAAGGTAAGGCTTCTGCTATTTACCATGAACGCATGCACGATCAAATTACAATCATATAGATATTGGGTTTGGAAAAGGCTTAAAAAAGACGATAGAAAAAAGTTGAATCTTTAAAGTTGAAAAAGTTAACCAAGTCGTATTTTTTGTAGACTCACAATGTTAACAGTGTTATTATTGCATGGTATATATGATATTTTTATTAACTCGAAAATGTACATTTACTGTTCAACAATGCATAAATCAATGTTTTATCTCACAGGGAGTGGAGAGTTGTTACGAGTAACCCTACTAACACCAGACCAATGTCGTTCCGGTCCCATACGTCGAGTGGCCCTCCCCGGTAAAGGAGATACTAAAACCCCGGCTAATATAAAGAACATCCCGGGAGCGTTAGCAACGGCCGCTGCGAGCGTAGACGTGGACTTTAGCGGTACTGATGCTCCACAAAGACCTGATACTCCGCAGAACGATGATATCATGGCTCGCGGTGGCATCAGAACTGGGATGAACGATTTGACCGATTTACTTAAAGGTAAATTTCTCTTTTTAGTTTCAGAAATTTGAACTGTGAAAGTGAGATAATAAGGATATGAATGGTGATATGACCGCCTATTCAGTAGTTAGGGCGTTAGGCGCTTCAATCGATATATCTCGAGTGAGACGTGAAAAAAAAACGACTCCGTTTGGCAGGGATACAAGGCTAATCATCTACTTTAAAATAAAAAGGATAATCAGTGAAACGGATTTAGCATCCACCCAATGGCCCGCTGGACGACACGGGAGTTCACTTTTATGATTGAAATTATTGCTAAAAGCTTACAATTAATAGTTCACAATATTTCTTCGCACTAAAGATCATGATCACGTTAGTCTATCAAGATAAAAAAAAACAAATATTTTTTTTGTGAATTTGTAGATATTTCCCGTATTAAAGACGAAAACAACCACAATCCCACCGTACAAGCGCAGCAGTACGGCTCCATCCACCGACCGAACGCCGCGCACCATCCGCGACATATTGCACAGAAGAACGAGTCGCAAGTACAAATAGGTGCGTAAATTATACTAGTAATTGTTCTTAAAAGCAATTAAATAATACAGGCTGTTTATTTTTTGTAAAATAAAGGTTCGATTCTTGGTTTGGAAAATCAATAGTTTAAGATTTGGCCCTCAAAACAAAATATAATTAGAGTGCAACTTCTTACATTTTTTCTATGGTTGTATTATAATAATAATAATAATAATAAATATTCCTGGACATTTAACACAGCGCCATCTAGTCCCAAACTAAGCAAAGCTTGTACTATGGATACTAGATAACTGATAGACATACTTAAACATACTTTTTTTTTTGTAAATAAATACATACTATAGATAAATTGACACCCAGACAGTAGAAAATTACAATGTTCATCACATCATACTTTTCTGCTCGTGGGGATCGAACCCACACCCTCCGGCGCAATAGACCATTGCTGAACCACTACGCCAATCGGGTCGTCATATTATAACTGGCAATTTGACTATTTCAGGAATGACGATCTTACTTGGAGCATTTTGTTTCGCGATTATGGTAAATATTTTTCTTTATTTATTTCTGCATAGTAATGGATAATTATTTTGTTATTTTGTATGATTTCAAATTTAAAATGATCTACTAAATTTTATTCATTTTCTAGGTATTCGTAGTATCGTGCGTTGTATATGCATACAAATTGAAAAGAGTGGGGAGTCCAGGAGGTGGCGCATGTCGAAATAGCCCAGGAGCTACTGAAAGTGGACGCTTGCAAGTAACAAACTTAGTTGGAACCACTCTCGGTCTAGCTAAAGAGAAACCTTCGAGGGAATCAACAACGAACGCGCATGACTGGGTTTGGCTTGGTAAGTCACTTTTAAACAATCAAAATACCAAATCATTTCAGCCGGATTAGCTAGAATAATGCTTATTCGTTATTTGCAGGAAGGGCCACAATCGAAAAGAATGGAAACCGTCACCCCGCGAATCGAAACTCTTTGCAACCGACCGACAAGGGGAATAACAACCAAGAAATGCGCATCACTTCCAACCCCCTGAACTACAATTACGTCGACCCGGACGACGCTATCCGCGACAATGGCAACGTCATGGTGACCAGCTTCGATAACCCCAACTCCATCGAACTACCCTCGCAAAACGAAAAGAGAGACAGGATCATAGACTCGACGACATATTGCAAGAAGGCCTCAAGACACGCGCGGCAAAACTCCGGAGACGGTCATTGGCAGTAAGATTGTCATTGCCATCATTTCTTGCATGCTTCACACAGCCACACAGACATTTTACATGCCAGTTAGATTTTGTTAGTTTATATTTTACAATGTGTATAATGTTTGATGGTATTTTAGGGATCCGGCGAACCAAGACGAGTACCGACCCCCTGTCCCACCACACCGAAACTCTTCAACACCTCAGCCTCAAGTACCGGTGCCTCCACGGAATCCCAGTAAAGTAAGCTCCATTTATTAAAACCTATTTATTCATTTTGTATGACACTCCAACGACAAATTAACTAAAAAACAAATGACAACAATTACATGTTACTGTTACATAAACTTGTATGGTGAATTCGACTCATGTAGAATTAATTTCACAGCTCTTACATAAATTGACCAAATTTTTATTTATGGTAATTTTATAAAGAGATACAGAGATACATGTGTTTTTGTATGTATATATATAATGTTTTCACTCAGAAACTACAGGACCGATTTCAAAAATCCTTTAACCATGAGAAGCCATATCACATAAGCTACATTTAAGGCTATTTAACATTATTCTACTAAAATTGAAAAGAACTTCTAATACGAATAAATCATATTAAAGTATTTTATTAAAAGTATTTTTATCTTATTTTTTATAGATTTTGCCGGAGTCAGTCATGCCACCTTCTCGACGAAGCCACTCCAGGAATCATCATAAGAAACACGATCGCGAGCACGAGCCTACCAAACGATCTCCGGAAAATCAACGCCTCCCAGACCGGTAATTATTGTTGTTTTATACTAGCTCTGCCTCGCGGATTCCGTGCATATCTCCCGTGGGACATCCGGGAAAACTATCCTATGTCCTTTCTTGAATTTCAAACAAACAGTTCAGTGGTGTAGGCGTGATAAAAAAACACAGACAGACAGAGGCAGTTACTTTCGCATTCATAATATTAATTAAGGATTCATTTAAATACATTATAATTTTGACTACCTTAACAGAAAACTTCGAAACCACATGGTAGCAAAGTCAAACAGTAGTTATGTAGGCAATTTTATATCATCAGACTAGATTTTGCTGGCGGTTTAATTTTCCAAATAACACAAAATCTATAAATTGTAGCCTGTGTATTATTCTGAGGATATGTTACTGTTAAGTTCTATGGGAATTCGTTCGATACTTTTTGCGTGAATTGTATTACAAATAAGTACTATCCATCTAGTAGGATAGTTATGACACAGGCTAACAAAATATTAATTCAAAACATTAATTCGTTTCAGAATTATTGATTTGAACAAAGCTGAGTCCCCATACATGCCGGCCCGAGAAATTAAAGATCAATACAAACGCGACTCTTACCCTCTCCGACTTCGCAACGACTTTGACGATGATCCAATGGAAAAGCTTACTGATAAGGACGATTGCGCCAGACTATTCGAATTTGATAATGACGCCCCTCTTATTATGGAGAATAAGGATTACCGGGAGATCGTTGGACTCAATAGAGGAACTGACGACTCACGACGCACCTTCACTAAACCGGAAAGCCCTGACTATATGCACGACTCTGGAATTGGTAAGGCATATTTAGTTTTAAACAATATAGTATTTGGCTTATATTTTAGAAAAAAAATTATATTAAATTTTCAAAAAGTTCATTAAGATCTTGAATAGTTGGCGTATAAAAACCATCTAACTTTTTTATTTCTCTCAAACTATCGCAATCCGACTAACTATACCAACCGTTTTTCAAAAAATAAGTTTACTAAACAATTTTTTTAACATTTACAGGCCTACCTGATTTGCAAATGAGACATAAGAGCAAATCGAAGGAAGCTAGCGGCAAAGGAGATTTCGTTGAGCTTTCCACTCAGAACAAAGGTAATATTTGTGGTAATATATGTAAGAAGTTGGACTACTTAATAATAATCAGGACGTAAGATGACTTCAAATGTTGCATACAAGGAAATGCGTTCCCGAAAGAATATTTTGTTCGTAGCGAAAATGTTCGAGATCTTTAATTATAGTTAGGAGGACGCCTAGTATCAACATACGCCTAGTATACATAACTATATCAATACTCTACATAACTATGGTCTAATCCCGTGGGAATTCCGGGATAAGAAAATTTTATACACCAGATGTTTAGTTTAAAGAACATAATCTATGAAAACCGCATTTGAATCGAGCCAGTTTTCATGTGATGTGCGCACTAACATACAGATTGTTATAGAATTTTTCGGTTCTATATCGACGTTTATTTCTACAGTTCTATTGTATGTACCGGCTGTATATATAGACATAGATTCTGAGCTCCGCGTATATCTCTCTTTCCCGTAGGATTTCCGAGATAAAAACTATCCTATGTCCTTCTCGTGTTTCAAAGAACCCCTGTACAAAATTTTATTCAAATCAGTCCAGTAGTTTCGAAGCCTATTCAATTCAAATAAACAAACAAAAAATTTTTCCACTTTATAATATTTATTTTTTATTTATTTATTTATTTATAAAAACTATTATCTAACATTACAGTTAAAGGACCAGTTCGTTAGACAGTTTACACATAA
>LQNK01000129.1:454110-470075 GCA_001586405.1 Phoebis sennae
TATATCTCCCGTTTGATTTTCGAGATAAAAACTTTCCTATGTCCTTCTCGTGTTTCAAAGAACCTCTGTACAAAATTTAATTCAAATCAGTCCAGTAGTTTCGAGGCCTATTCAGTTCAAACAAACAAACAATAAAATCACATCTTTCCACTTTATAAGTATGTATTATAATTCCCTTCCGTTTTTCTTCAAATGTAATAGAACGAATCTTAAAGTTAACTTTGTACACAGGAAACACGTCTCCCGAAGTGAAGCGCGCCACGATCGTCGGCAACCCGATGTACTCGCGCGACGCCGCCGCCGACGCGCCCGTGGAGTCGCTCGGCCTCGACGACTTGCACATGGACTACGATCAAATCATGCATTATTTCCATAACCTCAAGGTATAAACCGCCACACACCGTCCCACCATGCTTCTAGTGTAGACGTTGCTGTGTCGCTTGTATGGATACCCACTCGGGCACCATCGGTCACGAAGTTATCATATCGTATATCGGTGTCTATGTAATTTACTTATGAATTAGAGCCTGACTTTTGAAGCATTTAATATGAAGGTAGTATAGTATTTTATATAACTACGTTTTATACGAATATACATTGTCTCGTGCAGTATTAATTAATGTAAGACGTATAGCTATGCATTATCGATCTAATAGAAGTCTAGCCTTATTGCAGCAAACTTCAAAGTGTATGCCTTGGTAGAATTACCTTTATACTACGTCTAGTACCGCCTCTATTTATGATCATCCCTTAATTTCGAGTAGACAGCTAGAATAGTACCCGACTTCTTCTCACTTACCTAGAAGTAGCACATCTCACCGTTAACCATAATAATTATAATGCAATTGTTGCAAATTATGACTTACGTCGATTTTCAAATCTTTCGCAGGAATCGAACGCCTGAGTAGAGCAGATCATTGCAAAGATCCGGCAGATATTGTCTACGTTTAAATATCAGCATATCATCAAAGCTCCTCCAATCGACGTATACAATGCACCCATTGGTACAAGCGGGGTAGCCGGGCAAGAGGATAATACTATTGACACGCTTAACAACAACCAGCAGACTAGTGACGATGCACACATCTATGAGAACATTAATGTTTCTAGTGTTGCACCCACACAGATGCTATGCGATTCAATAGCCCACAAAAACACCTTTATGAAACGTCAGCTTAAGTTCCTCCTGGAACACTTAAGCGAGGCGTACGAATAAAGCTGTTCAATATATTATCCTCTGTACAATATGTGTCTAAAAGTGGATCCTTGCAGTGATCGAAAACGATATAAACTATGTAATTGTTTTATACGTATACCGTAATATAACGTTTAACGTATTTACTCTAGTCATCAACAAAGTTGCACATGTTTATGTATTTAATGTATTTGTGTGCATGTAGTTAATACTCAAATATATTATAATCTATGATATAATAATGTTGTAGATAGATCGCGGTGTTTGTCTGTTTAACGATATAACTTCTTTTGGTTTTGGTAACTCGTTAATATATTATAATATACGAGCTTTTAGCAGTTCGAGCTATACTTATTATCCAAATACCAAAACAAATAATGTTGCATTTTTTCTGAATAGTATGTACATATTTTCCATTATAGATGATGTGAAAACGCTACCTCACTTATGTCTTAACTTATAGCTTAGCAATTACATAGATCCATGAGCAAAGCAAAATGTATTTATATAACAACTATTTAATACGCCTATTTAATTATTTTAGTAACTTTACATAATTTATTCCACTTCTTTTTCCCTTAACAAAGACATTAGGCTTTAAGACTGCAAATTGCCAGTGTTTAGAAAATATAAACTAGTTTAGGGCCTACTTGTAAGACAAACCTAGTCAAATATAATGTTTAACTAAGGGCTAATTTTTATTTGCTCAAATATACTGTTTTCAAATATAACTTATTATGCTGACTATAGCTTTACGTTCCTATTGTTTTAATTTACATTTATTGATGTTGAAATAAAATTGGCCTAAATTATCTTCCACACTTGTATATCTCAAGAATTCAAACAATACTCTATAATGATAATAATAAATACACACGTGTCTTGGAAATCAATCAATATTGTATACCTTTGTGATATTATGGCTGCTCTTGTTCATTTTTAGCGGCCGACTTTAAATTAAAAAGCCATATCATATTATGAAATCTAGTTGCTTGTATCATATATTGTAATGTATCTGATTAATTTATTAAAATGTAAATTGCATTTACTTGTAAGTTAGTTTTATAGGTTTTGTAAATATTGTTATGATGTTATATAATTTATAGGTATGTGTGCGAAGATGGAAATAGATGTATAAATGTGGTAGAGTTGCTTAAATACTATCGACGGAGTAGGCTGCACTGAAATATATAATAAAAGTTTCATGTCTGTTATTATTGTACACTAAATAGTAATGTAATTGTGTATTGATGTGACCCTTCTAAAAGATGTTTCTAGATAAATCTGTCTATTACTTTGATGATATTTTTCTTTAAAGCCAACTGTTATACCAATCTATTCAGCTTTAACTTTTAATCTGATAAAATAATGATATTATTCGTAACGTTTGGGCTTTTGTCGTTAGATTAGGGACAAGTCACAGAACACTTATACATTATGCAGTAGAATTTGTTACTATAACAATTGTTTTTGTTGGGTTTTACCTTATATAAAGAAGTTTATTAATAAATTATTGCTACAGACTGAGGCTTGTCACAAGAATCCATTAATGAAATGTCAAATATAATAAACAATTATTAAAATATATATTTGTTTTTTATTTTAAAAATACATACCCAATATTATCTTTACTGCATAGGAGACATTCTTGTCTTCTTTTGTCTCGGATCAGAAATTCAAAATTCAAAATCAGTTTTTGGAGAAAAATTTTATTATGAGACATGTCATACCACATATGCTGTTTTGACTTGTTTCCTTTCTTCACACACACATACAAAAACAAGGGTAAAAAACTAAAATCGATTATTTCTTTAACTGTTACCTGATAAAGTATGAAAATTAACTTATAAATGTTAAATTCATGTACAAAAATAGGATTGCATAGTACTTAGAGAGTTAAACTTTCTGCTCCCCTGATATAGTGATATAGTATATAGATAGTATGCGGAATGTCACCTCAATTTGTGATTCCAGGTCATAAATATACTTGGATTTACACATCATCATATGAAAGAGGACAAAACTTTAGGAATGATATGTAGCGAAATCCCACCCACTAATCGCAAAAGTAAAATATTTTACTTGGTTTTGATAAGAATAAAAATAAAAAAACAAGGATGCTAAATACTATTCTTTTCTATTTTCAGTATAATTTACAAATATTTACAATACCATTGATGATCATATTTCGATATATGCTTATGACAACCACCCATATTATTTTGAATCAAATATTTCATTGTGTACTTGTTTTGGTTATTTTCTTCTTTCCACTTCTCATCAGCAGCATTCTTTTCCATTATTTCCTGGGACACAGGCTCAGCTTTAAAAGGCAATCTCTCAGCAATTATTCTTAACATGTTTTGCACCTAGAATAAGAAAAAAACAATTTAAAAGCCCCATATAAGAGCATGAGGTGTTCAAGGTGTTCAGTAGTGAATGCTTGATATATCAATGAAAACATATATAAAATTATTCTTACTAAATCTTTTGATAAAGAGAGAATAAACTTTACAACAACTATAACAATATTATTTTGTTCTTGTGTATGACTAGTCAAAAATAATAAATTTAATCAAAATATATTTATTACATTTATAGATAGATGGTGAATTCAATAGCCCTTTTTATAAAAAAAAATAATAGTTTACCTCGGCATATTCACATTTTCCACCAACTTCAAAAATTATCCGTCCATTCTTAATAGGTGTGACATAATGGTCAATAGCACCCTTGCCACCGCCCATACGTTGGCCCTGGCCCTTCTTTGTGATTGGCTGCCATGGAGGGTCTATACGCCAGATAGCAAACATTTTCTTTTGGTCCAGCCTCCTAGCAACTTGCAAACGCACCATCTCAAAATGTTCATGTCGCATTCTGCCACCACCACGTGCCTGCAAAAGGGCTTAATTCAATATTGGTCAACAATTAAATTGATATATATCTCTTACAATACCCTTAGTCATTCATTTATCAAAACTGGATACTACTACTTTATTTTTTTATAAAAATGCAAACAATTATGATTGCTGAGTATATATTTATTAAAATCATTATTTACCTATATCTATGGCTATATCACTTACCACAACACCATACTGTTGCAATTGTAATGTATTATGAATTGTCTCAGGCCCTCTCATATAGCGTAACCTTTTTTGCATTTTTGGTGGTTTTATATTAGATGGATAAAGAGGTACTTTATCAAATAATTTTAGTCTAGGCCGTTCGGGTATTTCAATATCTGAAAGTTTTAAAAATAATATGTATGCTTGTATGCATTTGTATATAAATTTAAAGCTGTTTTGTTTCTTATTAAACCTATAGTATCATACCATCGTAATTTTTCGGAGGTGGGAAATATTTTATGCCCGCCGTGCAAATCATCTGAAGCTTTTCAGGTCGTAAAATATCTGTAATCAAGTAATCATTAATATTAATACATTAGAAACAAAAATATTTTTCCTTATATTTTTACGACGTACTTATTGCTACATCCCAGGTGCGCATCATCATTTTTAATGGTGGTCTTCTGCGTAAATAAATATATTTTATATTATATTTGTAGTTTATTTATTGAGATTTAGGTGAAGACTTTTCCCAATTTATAATTTTATAGATCCATGTTAGGTTATGAACAGTGAACCACAGAGTAGGTGAACACAATTGACAATTCCACAGCGCATCAAGAATCTTTACACAACAGTCGAATGTCAACAAAATCAGGTTCTAAACGTCATTTTTGTTTTTTTTCAGTTTAGGGTTGTTTGGTTCTAAATTATGAATAGAAAGACAGTATTATTACTAACTAATTTAATAAACTGGGATACAGCAACATAATAATTTACTTACTTGCGTAGTAAAAAAATAAACAGGAATAAACAACAACAAAATTAAACCGAGAAGATATAAAATCTTGATTTGATATGGCCCGCCTGGACTCTAGGTAATGGGTTTAATTGACTATCAGTGGCAATAAGTTTTGTAATGTCGCCTCTACATATCAAGAGATGCATTTGCCGATATCGCCAGACGTATCGGCGGATGGATTCGTTCGAAGTGTCCACATATCTGTCAATCTGTCAAAGCATCAGTCGTTTCTCGTTCTTGAAAGACGTCGGTCATGCGAAAATTTAAAAATGGACGTCTTGTAAAAATGGAATGGGATTAATAATGGACATTGAGACCGTATTCCGTAGCCGATCTAGCAAATTACATAAATACGTAGTACTTTTTGAATGTACATCTCAATAGAGTAGTTGAAAATAGTTATTTAATTGAAAAAAGAAATGATTATAAATTTAAATGTTTCCTCAGTACTCATGTTAGCCATTTTTATCAAGAAAGAATTATTAAAGATTCAAATGTAAAATATTAAAACCATTGATACTTATAGTCGATTCTATATCAATGGTTTGAACAATAAAAACGATACTTATAATGTAAAATTGTATTAACGAATAAATTGGCTATTTAAATTACACTGATGCATCTGCCTATGTGTGGATAGACGCATCTTTCTGGGTAATGAAATCCTTTGATCTGTGCTAAAAAACCGACAAGAGCCGGATTGATGGCGGATGCATCGGCGGACGTAAAATACCTACTGCGGATAGTCAGATTACCCCGTCTTCACATCGGCGGATGCATCCGCAGATGACGTCCGCAGATACATCTGATGATATGAAGAGGCGGCAAGATAGATGCAGTGTATCTATACTTTATAAAACTAAGGCCGGCCACACACATGCTGAATGTCTGTCTGAAATCTAAGAAATTCAGAACCTGCAAAAATCAGGATGTGTGTGGGGCAAGCCGATATTGTATGGTATACTGGCCTTTCTAAATTAAGAATCTTAATTCAGATCCTGAAAATTCAGCATCTGTGTAACCGGCCTAAGAGGGCATATACATAAAGCATTAAAATTTCCGTTACTAAGCAACAAAATAAACATCAAACGTTAATGTTTTGATTTGGTTTTGATGTAAAACTTTATAATATTTATATAAATCTAATTTATATATATTTTCTTGTACCATAAACGATAAGAATAGTAAACGCTAAACAAAATATAGAGAAGATATTTTCGTAAATAAATATGAATTATAAAACGATGTTAAATTTGCAAAAGTGTTTATATATTAATAGTTTCGTGTACTTTGTATGGACGATTATAGAATTATTTTACTTTTTTATTAAGGTTTGTATATGTAAAATAATTTATCTGTTGTTTTTTACCTACTATTTTTTTGTTTTCGGAACCGACTTCCTGGTTCCTTGAGCTAGTATAGTATTATATTATCTGTGCTTGACTGCTTGAGGGAACTAACTTAAGATACCCTAGGATGGACCTAAGATATTCTATGATAGACGATACATTTTTATATAGGCCCTTATTAAAATCCTAATTTTGTTACTTATATTTACAGAATGAACATTATGACCAAATAATAAAATACTTATCAATTGCATTATTTTTTATGTTTACCACTATTGAGTTCATAAGGCTGTATCTTGGGCAAAACGGAAATCTGTTGTACCGGGTAAGATTTCATAAAATTATTTTTAAATGTAGTTGTATGTACTTAATTTTTACTTAAGACAGGACTCGAGCCTGCGCCTTGATATGAAGTTTCGATGCTCAAGTAGGCAAGTATCGTTTTCCTTATCGCTTTGAGTACATCTAATTATAATTATTGTTTTTTGTATTAATAACTACTCATTCAGGTATTTGGCTGCGATCTCGCCTGAAGGCAAGCGGAGATGCAGTCTTGGCTGCCTAGATAAAGCCTATTCACCTACTTTTTAGTATCTATCCAATAATATCTAAGAAAGATGCGTACTTATTGCTAGAGTTCCACTCTTTCGCAGTTTTTTGAATTTCAATAGATGAAATAGGTATTTCTTAATTTCAAAGATCGGTAACGAAATCAGAGTGTTACGGAACATAAATAATGGCTGTCACAACTCACTAAAACAAACCATTTTATTGTTTCAGGTACCAGAACTAGCTAGTTTTCTCATGTTAAGCGTCTTTATGCAATTGCCTCTCATAACTTACTTCTTATTCAATCCTTATTTGATGAATACTCCCCTTGAAGTAACACTGCATGCTTTACTCTGGATCACAATTTTATTAGAAATTGTACTGAGTTTTCAGGCTTTAAAACAGGCTTCTACTATCGCAAAGGGATTTTATTTATCGACGTCTTCAAGAAAAAGGCTTTTATAAAATGTATAACTTTAGTGCTGTCTCCACTAGTGTGCCGAGACCGCTCTGTATTTGATACGAATCTACAATAAAATAATAATGCAATACAATAGACGTATCGAGTTCTTATTTATTTAAAAAAGCTTTTGAGAACCATTTCCTTTGGTGGCAAATATATAAAGTTTGTTGTTTGAGGGCTACTGCGTTTAGGCTATCAGTTGGCGTTATTGCAGAGTGAAGAAAGCCTGCAGTTAGAACTAAATTAATATATCGAACATGCATACTGTTCCAGTTTTCAAATCCAGTGCTTTGACTACATTCAATGACCCATATCTAACGTGACCATGTTTTCTGCGTTAAAGCAATTACGCCTATGGAATCATGTACTTTATTTGTAAAAAGTAAAGTATCAGTGGACTCACCACGAGTTCTTGTGCAAATCCGATTTTGGGTATAAGCTACAAAGTGTGAGTGTTACAAATTAAGTTTCGGGTACGAAGTGTCAGTGTGTTGTTCACGTTCACACAGACAGCTAATAAAGCGGGACGATAGTTGTCGAAATATAAAGTCACGTTACCCGAAACTGGTATTTGCCATTAGAATATTTTTAAATTTAATATGTTGTCGTAATATTTCAGACGTAGACTAAAAAAAAATAAATCGTGAAGGCCGCAACATTTCAGATACCTCTCGACGCAGCACTAGCGCCCCTAGCGACGAACTCCCATATCGCTATAGTATCATTCATTCTAAACTAATAACAAAAATGTTTAAGGTGGGTGAAATAAAAGTTTTATCTGCGATTTGTTCACATTAAAGCTTTCACATTGGTTTATTCATACAATTACTTACGGACTTTATATGCTTACCATATATCTTACTTAAGAACTAAAGTATTTTTGGAACTTCAAATACAAAAATAATTTAAACTATACTTTTTGAACTTCATCTTATACTTACTACAAAGGCAATAAATTGTTTTCGATATAAAGTATCTATTATGTATGGAGAAACAGCACCACAGCAATATTTAAAATAATTTGCACATATACATTGCTTGTAAACAATTCTTAGCAAGTTTATGCATACTTTAATATTTTATTAAATACTAGCTTTCCGCCCGCGGCTTCGCACGCGTGGGCCACTAATTTCTGTACTTTTTGGAGGCGACAACAAAAGTTTAAAAAAAATATGGTTGAAGGACCGCTTATATATGCGCATCTATAGCTTTTTTATAATTTTCTATGGAAATTGATTTGACCAAAATCTCACAGTGCGCGCGCCTCTTCTAAATACAGAAAATTATAACCGACGCGAGCGAAGCCGCGGGCGGAGAGTTAGTAATTTTTTGAAGGTTTTAGAGCATTACTTGAGTATTTTAATGTCTTAATCGATACGTTAAGAGTATAAAAATGCATGTCCGCAACTCAACCAAAATCTCACATTGCCACGTGGTATGACATTTTCACGACTTTAGAAGCGTATATCTCAAAAAATATTTATTTTAGCAAAAAACACATTTAGAAACCTCCATTTCATTTTTAAAGACCTATCCAATGATACCTTATTTAATTATGTACTCGTATATTTATTTTTTTAACCCCCGTTTACATGTATGGGAAGCCACCCCTAAAAATATTTTTTTCCAAATAAAATGTAGCCTATAAGTTGCACCTAATTATGGTCTATCAACATGTGAAATTTAACCAAAATCTGCCTAGTGGTTATTGCGTGATTGACGAACATACAAACAGATAAACAGACAAACAGACAAACAGACAAACAGAAAAAAAAAATTCTAAACATGGATTTGGTGTCTATAGAACATACATATTGCATACCAATTACTCTTTTTAAAAAATATTCAATGTACAGAAATGGTTTGGTTACTGCTTTATTATATGTATAGATAATTTTCATGCATACTGTGATTTAGTTAACTGTTAAATGAAATAAATCCCTGTTTATTTGTAAATATAAAATATATTAATGAAATTTTATTTGTGCACATGGTTTTAAAATTGATTCTATTGTCAAACACAAAATTCACACATATTAAGTTCTAAAGATTTTTGAAGAAAAAAACCTTAAATTAATTTTTACTTACAAACACAGACTGTATATTAAACTAGACAAAGCATGTGTGACTAGATGTTCTTAAAATGTAGTAAAATATAAATAAGTTAATATTTTCTGTCATATATTGTTAAATTGGTCAAGTTAAATTAAAATATTTTACGAAACTTTAAAACTGAAGAAGATAGGTACTGTTTAAATGGTACTTGATTTGTCTAGTTTAACTTATTTTGTAGATATAAGTGAATATAATCTATAGACTTAAGCATTATCTGTCTCCATAAACAAACCATTTTCTTTAAAAAAATTATCAAGTGCAACCCTAACTACATGTAACGAAGATGTAAAAGTAGCCATTGTGGACTGAAAAGATTCAGTATTCCCCAAGCTCAAAGATGTTATAATTTGTGGAAGAGTTGGTGACACATTAAGAATGACCTGGAAACAAAAATACTGTTTAGCTAACATTCTTCAAAACTCAAAGATATTGCCTATTTATTGATCACACTCAAAGTGAAACAATTAGTTGAATATATTAATATAATAATAAATTATAATCTTAGATATACATTTCAAATGATTCAAAAAAGTTTGTTAGTTAGGTGGTGAAAAATAAAAATTATATGTTACCAAAAATAATTTCTGAACCATCCAGTTATGATATTTTTTTACAGATCCTTCATACGCTGTTGTAAAAACAGCCTTCATGTTTATGTCTTCATTTTTATCTATCAAGCCTTGTAATATTCCATCAAAGGTGAGCTCAAAAAATAGTAATGCTCTGAAATAATAAATTACATTCAGTAAATCCTGGAAAATTTATAAGTGCAATTATTTGTATTTCAATGTTGGGTATTTGTGTACTAACATCACCACAGTGGTGCAAGAGATTATTTGTAAGAAAAATGGATTGAGATATCAGTTAATCAATTTTGTATACATAAAAAAATTGGATATATTATAAAAATTGTGATTTTTGATTGTAAACACATTATTACGTAAATTGTATATGTGCTTATATGGCAAAAGCTCAAACCTATCATAATCATGTTTGTTTGGTAATATCTGGAGCGCAAAATATTGGGCAAGGTTAGGGTTTGTAACATCTGTGGTGGTTGTGGTCTCTCATATGTTCCACGGAGTCCACAACGAGGAGAGTAGGATAGATACAACTGCCATACAAAAAACGGCCAACAAGGGGGTGGGGAATCGCGGAAGAATGCTAAGGCATACTTGCGAACCTCTCACAAGGTGTGTGAAGGAACATCAAGAAGTTTTAATCGGTGCAAGATGCCTTGGTATGCAAAATATATCCCTAAGGGTTTGTAACATGACATGGTAACATAAAAACACTCAGTTTAAGTGTATCGTTTTAGATATGGCACAAAAACACTGTTTTTAATTTGAATGTAAAACTATTTTTTCTTGATGTTCCAATGATGCTAATACTCAAGTTCCAAATTTTGATATAAATAAATTTATTTATTTATTTACTTTGTGAAGAATAATAATTTTACTTCATGTAGGTTTGCATTAAAAAAAAATAATTTTTAAGAGTATACAATTTTCCGAAATCAATACATAGAACATAATTTATAATCTAAAGCATATACAACATAGTAATGTATTATCAGATATTTTGCAAATAGATCACACCTGTTAAGCCATAATGTAGCTTCAGCACCAGTACATTTGCTTTCAGACTTCTCTTTAAGTATTAATTCAAATAGACATGAATTTTCATTGTAAACAAAATTGCTTCTTATTTTCTGAAAAATATTCATCATCAAATTTAATGTAGTGTTTAGTCCTAAAATAATATCATAGCCAATCCTAACTATACTTACATTTATGTTACCTTGCATATCAGATTTGACAGGATTCAAAATTTTTCCTAGACGTTCTGAAAAATATTATTTAAGTTAGTTAATGCATTATAATTTATTGTACTGTCTGCTGTAATAACTTTACGATTGTAGTTAATTTTCATAACTTACCAACTATAGACACTAAATCTGATGCTGCATTCAAAAATTCCACCAAATTAATCCGTCCATCGCATACAGGTGGAAAGTAATTCAGATTTTGAAAATCAAAATCTTTTTGCGCTGGAGTAGATGGGCCTGCCATGGCAGAAAAATAGAGGACATCATATTCCTCATTGTTTAATTAGTTAGTTACAACTTACGATATAGATAACTGATAAGCTTAGTGATAATAACATGATTAAATAATGAGTAAGTAAGAAACAAACAATAGTTACATTACATGATATACTTTGAATTTAGGGTAGGTACAAAATTTGACATGTGACAAATAATATATTGACAATTGACAAATGATAGGACAGATAATTAAACAGTCTTCGTGCTAACTGAATCATTACCTACATATAAATGATCTCTTTAGCAAATTACTATCAATAAAAAATCTGTCTGATAAAAAATATAATAAAATTCACAGTTGTATATTGAAATAAAAAGGAAGTTTTTCATAAAAGATAGACTGTTATATTATTTACGAAATATTTTTTCCAAAATAATGAATGAAATAATTTTTTAGGTGTAGGTAATGAATGTAATTTAAATTTCAGGAGGATCAATTCTTTATTACTGACGGAATAGAATTAAAGCTTGGACTTCAGCATACTAAGTTACTGTACAATACCTATTCCTATTTTTTTTAAGTTTTGATTTTTTTAAATTATAAAACAAATCTTATTCTTTCAAATTTGTGAATTTACGAGTTTACTTTTCTTGGCCATCATGAAGTTTATTATGAGTATTAAGAACTTTATAAAAATAAACACCCTTTTATCTTAATTATGACTAAATTATATAGGTATATAAACCAATTTTTTAAAATTAATGATGAATGATAGATTTTTATAAATCCGCTCAAACTTGTAATGCTCCTGAAAATTAATGTAGTTTAGCTGTCTTAATAAATTATAAAGGGATAATTAGAAGATCGTAACTACTCAGTGCCGGATTAAGCTAGCGGGAGCAAGGAATTTTTAATGACGATACCATGCGATGGTGGAAAAGAATGTGTGAAGTAAAATTATTGCAAGTGCGCCGATTACGTAAATAAGTGTGGCCTTTGTTGGCTACTCTTGGTTTTTTGGTTAATCCAGCACTGCAATAATTTTATAGACTTTAATAATACCTCGGTATATATTGATCTATATTACAGCAATATTATGGATTTTATAAATTATTACATATAATGATCGAAATGAATGAAATAGGCAAATATAAGAGATATTTAAAAATAGAACTAGTAGAGTAGTAGATGACTTTAAAATACACTTTTATGGATAAAGAGTTAAAGGACAATAATATGTAAAGAAGTAAAAAAAAATCAAATCTTTCACAATTTTAAATAAATAAAACGAAAATATCAATACCAGCAACAGCTTTTACTTATAAATAACAATACGACCATGGTACACAGTTACGGACTTATTTATAATAAGGTATTTTCTCTTTTCAAGCTAAGGCATATATAATCATTATTTTACATTACCTTACAGGTTATTATTTGTTACACATTAAAAATATTTTAATATATCAACATAATGTTATTGACACCAAATATTAATAAATTGGAAAGTAAGAATAATGATATATCAATATTATTCTTTACAAAATGAGATAGTTCACAGAGCAGATCAAATGAAATTGATCTGAATTACAAACCGAAATGAACACATTAAAGGAAGGGTAACATGTATTTTTGCAAAATACCTTCATGCACATTAAAATAGAATTTATTTATATTAAAAGAGATCAAGGTAATACTAGTTACTTATTGATGCGAATTGAACATAAAATCTACTCGTTTCTTTATTTTTATGTTTGAAATTTACAAACTTCTATACGAGGTGGCGTAGTCAGTCAGTCTTATTTTAATAACATTTTAATTTCTTATTTCGGTAGGGTTTTCTTTTGAAAATTTCTAAATTATTGGCAGAAATAAATTGAACTTAATCTAAACATTATAATCTCTTCGAACTTCTTCATTTTATCACCGTCGTATTTAGATTTTATCATTAATACGATTTATTGTCATTCCTATATGTTTCCATACATTAACAATCTGCATCATTTCATCTTTTAATATGAAAATGTTTGTTTTAACACATTTCCTAAATCATCTTCCACAACAATTGTTAACACTTTGCTTTTTGGTGAAAATGTAAACGGCACTAAAAATCTTTTCTCAGGTAGTATGTTGGTGAATTCGTATGAGTCAAGAACCATTCCAGTCGTCTCATCTCTGACTTCCACAATTCTAATTCCAGCCGTGGATAATATCAACATTTTGTTTTTATCAAACTTTAGAGATCTTGTGATCGCTTGTCTTTCTCTACCGTACTCATTGTTAAACCATCTATGGTATGACAATAGAACGGCACAATTTCGCGTCCAGTAAATAGAGTCATTCCCATTGGAACGGTTGGCATTTCTCTTAGAATCGGACATTCGATTTGTTATAGTGGAATAAACACTAGACGGTCTTGTGATCGGAGTAACGTTGGGACTTCGTCGAACTATATCCGATTTTGACATTGAAACAAAATTACCAAGCGTTGTTTTACTGCGGGGACCCAATATTCTTAATGGTTCAGCGACATTCATCGTGACGTTTATATTTCTTTGTAACGAAACTGTAGAGTGCTGTACCGGTTTACCGTTAAAATTGTTCATATTATCTTTTGTTATAGCTGATCTTTTATCACCCACTAAAAATACACGATCTAAATTGTCAAAGCCTCTTCCCATAATTCCATCTTTTGTATGACCAAGATCAAATGTGTGGCCCAATTCATGAAAAACTGATCCTAAAGTTGTTGCAAAACATCCACCTAGAGTCCCACGGTACCCACTGTCGTCCATAAATCTCTTACTATTAACAGGAGTTGGATCCAAAAATTTTGTTATGATATCTGGGACTGTCATTGGCCAAGTATATAAGCAAGCTGATCCAAATAAAGCCAATCCACCCCCTCCTAGAGCCGCATAAGCTTCTGTGTAAGAAACAATTTCATCATGTGTTAGAGGTTTATCAATATCCGTGCCTTTAAACCTTGTACAGGAAATGAACCCTAAAAACTTTCTTTCATTACTTCCTAAGTCGGAAAGCATGAGTTCTCGGCCAAAATGTGTCCACAATTCTTCTTGTTTCATTTTTCGCGCTTTATTTACATTTAACGAGCTTTTAAAAACAATGCATTCTGGATTTTTGTTGTTGACTTCATGTTCGAGTTGAAATGTTTTTCGACCTACGCCACTTTCATAAAGTTTTTCGGCAGTAACACTTTGTATAATTTTTGCGCCGATAGCAATGCGAGAGCAGGCACTCTCAATAGAGTTATCGATTTCAGGTGGACTTTGAAAACAACCATCATGGCCTTGACAGACAATAAATACTGGTGTGACTCTGAGATTCGTCCTGCGCGGTTCGTACCGCAGACTGAGATTATTTTTATGTGTACCGTTGAATTCTAAATCAATGACATTATCACCTTTCTGGAGATCAATTAACACTTTAAACTCTCTGTTATACACATCCCACAACGATTCCGTTTTATTTTCACTGGCTGTGAGAGTACATTTTATTTTTTCATAATTATTACAGGCGCCGTATGTAATAATCCCTTTTAATAAAACTAGCGAGTAATTTACGGTTTCACCGTGTTGAAAATTTGTGATGAATATAGAATTTTGTTCATTTTTGTTAGGCTCATTCGTTCGGTTGTCCATTACCTGGAAATAATTTTATCATTGCATGTTATGCCATTGAAAAATCTGCCATAATTGTTAAGCCTCAAAGGTGTTAGTCTTTAGATGTTTTTACTGTTATAATTAGGTTAAGCGTATGAAATGCACACATTACGTTACACTTATCAACATGACCTTCGTATATAACAATGTTGGTTCAAACTTTTACTAAAGCAAATGAGAACATGCCGATATTAGACGTAAAGGTCGTCCCAAATGAATAGTTTCGCACTGAAGCATGACTCACCATGATGCAGTCAGTGTGGAGCGCGCACTACCAGCGCGTCGGGAGAACTGCGGTGCGGGCGGTGCGGGCGGTGCGGCGCGGCGGCGGAACACAGGCCACTCGGCCGCGTGCAGCGTCGATCCTCTTCACTTCCCTTTTGCGTGAACGTCGGGATACACTCACTGCGCATGCTCGTAGATGCAGACGCACATAACACAATAACGATTGCGACGCTTTGCGAAACAGACTTACTGTCTCCACTGCCAAGAGGGAAATTTAAAAAGTCCGATGCAGCAAATAAATCATGAGTCACCGCTTTCGAGTGCCTTTGTTCTTTGTTTACTTGAATGCAGTCTCCAAATAAACATGATACCTGATTTATGAAACGTACCCATTGATGTGAAGTTGTTCTTGAATATAAAAACAGATCATAGTAATGGAAAGTAAAGAAAAAATATTATTCAGGAATA
>LQNK01000129.1:470322-507523 GCA_001586405.1 Phoebis sennae
GTTGTTCCAGCAACTGGTAGCGCTATAAGTGAAACTTCCCCTGAAAGCCGCCGTATAATTTCTCGGGAGGGATAGTTTATACATAGAAGCTCTGGTTGAATATAAACGACTGACATCATCTCTCCATTTAAGTTTATTGTACAGGTATGCGGGTGCCTTGGTCATGATTACGTTATAAAGTAAGGAGGCTAGATGCAGTCGTCGTCGATTCTCCATGTTTAATATTTGGTTTGATTTTAGGACAGGTGTTATATGAGTCCGAGCTGGGATGTCCCAACAAAATCGAGCGCAGGCATTCTGTATACGCTGTATTGAGTTTAAGAATAAGTAGTCAGTAGTATTATTCAAGTTAAATAATTCGGATAAAATCAACGTATTAAATTTTTAAGGAATGAATTAGATTGTAAGATGTAACAACACAATATTTATATCTATTTTTACATTATATATTATAATTAATTACTCAGTTTAGTTTAGGATGGAAGAACGAAGACGGAGGGCTGCCTTTCTATCTTCTACATTGTCGAATTCATTGTTATTGTTAAACTCTTTTTCACAGAAGCTAGAAATATACGGCCTTTCTTTTATTATTTGTTTTGTAATTTTTTAAAGGATTTCTTATTAAATTAAAACAAAATACATACTTTAAATTCAACTTATTTTAATTAACAATTCAAAATAATTGAGTTTTGTTACGCCTATTGTGTGGATTTATCAAATATCTGCCGATGTGTAAAGTTCGTTATTTTTGCCCGAGGCGAAACCTAATGTATATAGAATGAATAAACATATAAAATAACTCATGAAGAAGTATCTAATTAGTCATTAGTGAAATGTGGGTAATAAACAAAAACGAAATTATAACAATTTATTTCAATTATAATTCTCGACTTGTTTTGACTTCTACATTTGATTTAAATTATATATATTCTGCCCCGCTTTTATAGTAAATACCTACTTAACTTTCATCTTATAATATTAAATAAATATTAATTTTATAAAGTAAGGAATCAAGGATATAGACGTAGGTTTTATAGGGTTTTGTTTGATAGTAGCTTCGTAAATTATAGTAAATCGATCCAAGCTTGTCTGTCGGGTGTTAACACGAGTAAGTACACTGAATTTGTTAGGTACAGACTGCACAACGACGCAGGCGTTCGAATTCGCGGACAAAAGATAGTAAATAAATTGAAAAAATAATGAATAAAATTAAAAATAAAATTCATTTTATTTTTAATGTTTATATAATTGACCTTTGTAGATTATTATTTTAATGATGTGTATTAGTATTTTATTAAGCTACTTACCATAGCCAATATTCTTGAACAACTATAGAATTTTGCTATCCACACCACAGGGTATTCTAGTATGACGTATAATAATTGGTAATAAATAGACAATTATTAAATTAATATATGTTCGTGTACAAACGCTGATGAGTTGATGACATCCTTAATTTCGACAACTTTGGTTACCTTTTGGTGTTCGTAAACACAAGACACTTAATTATGGATGTGAACCAAGTAAATAATACAATACCGTGTTCTACATTTATATGACTGCTGACAGAAAGTCTAAAAATAGTATAGCACTGATGTTGTACACATTTAATGTATGTTGAAGTGTTTATAGCCTAATATATATAAGCCATTTAACCAGCCAATTTTCAACTAAAACCTAAAAACATAAGGTCTTCATGAATATAAAATGTATTTTATATAGGCTTGAAACATACATACGTATATTGAAACGAAGATGCACCCTATGCTACATACAATGAAGTTGTCTAAGTTTTCGTGTTTTCCTAATGCTTATCATCTATTAAAATGCGTCATATCACGATGTCCTAAAATGGTCCCCAAGCATACATCGTAGACATAAAATACGTTTATCGAGTTCTAAATCGTGTTAGATAATATTATGTTGGTTTATAGTACGAGCAGTGAGGTGAATAAACTTTCCTCAGCGTTTGTTGCCAAGTGAGATTATCTGATGACGTTGGTATGATGATGAGCCGGGTGCAGGAAGTGGACAGGGCAGCAGGAGCCGGTCGTTGTCCCACTGAACGAAGCACTTTCGCTTTTATCGGAGAACGAACCCGGTCCATTACTACCGCACTCACGCGGTTACACCATCACGCATCGGTTTTGGCTACGTTTGTCGTATCGGTATGCATACTAATGCCGCTTTATTAGGATTGTGATGTTAAGATTTCTCTTTGGTACATGCTGTGGGCCTATTGCTTTACAATTGCTACTTACCATAGATATCATTGAATATACCATACTCTGTTACAATTGGAAGAATTGATTAAAGTGTTCTTTGATTTTTTGTGTCAATCACCAATTTGAATTGAACACTATTAAGGAGAATAAATTACTTGACCATTGTAATATGTTATTTAGAAAGATGTTAATTTGGTATGAGTTATGTAGGGAAGCTTCGCGTACTAAAATTAATATCGACAAATTTTACATATTTATAATATTTAGTCCCTTCTATGCCACTACGACAGTTTAAGTTCAATTTTTGCTTAACATTATTTGTGTAACTGTACAATAGTAAATACTTCACGTATTTTACTAGAAGTGGTTCAATTTTAATCAAAATTAGCAGTAGTTTGGGTTACAAATAGGGATTGCTCCCGGGAATTCCCGGTACTCGATTACCCGGGAATTCCCGGTACTGAGAGCCTTGGTCCAGTACCGGTACTGGCTCCCCAAGTTCCGGGAATTTCGGTACTTTCGGTATTGTTAAAAAATAACATTAATAACTTGTTTAAAGATGTTTTCGCATACATTACTATACGCAATTAGTTAATATTAAGTTACTTTCTATTTTGAACACTTTATTATACAAAAAACTCCATGGCAAAGTAGCATCTTTAGTGAACGTCATCACAAAGCAACCTCTACAAGACTCAAGTTTGCGCTTTTGCTAATGGAGTACTGCTCTCATCTCTGGGCGGGAGCCCCAGCATCGTAGGCTTCCCGGTAGGCTCAATCGGCTATCGATACAAAGAGATTGCGCATCCCTTTGTGTCCAGTATCAAATATATTATGGGGAGAGCACGGAGGAATTGTTCGAAGTACTACCAGCAACACATTTCCACCACCGCACGTCCCGTCGTAATCACCTGCAAAGCACCTGTGATACCCCTGGTGTTTCATGTGCTCATGGGTGGCGGGGATTACTTAACATCAGGTGACTCAGTTGCTCCTTTTCCCGCTCTGCTATAAATAAAAAAAAGATAGCCTTCTGTGAGTGGTGTCTATGTGAGCTTGAGCGCACATTTCATGAACAATGCCTTATGTACGTTGTCTTATTTGTCGTTAATACCTGCCATAGATTGTTTTTCATAATAAACTGTTGAAAATGGAGGCAAGAAGAGTAATCGTTTGTCTGTAACTTACTCCCACTCCTCCTTACTAGTGTCAGGCCGAAACGGATATTTTCGTTGGTTGAATATTCGGTTAAGAATGCCATTAAATTTATTATTCGTTAAGAATGCCGTACCTCATAGAGCACGTAAAACCGTCACTCGTACGACTGATCCCTCTGAGGTCTTTTCCGTTTTGTTTTATCGCCTTTCTGTCGGCGCATATCGTTTGCTATCCTATCGGGTTACGAGGGCAATATAGAGAGCGCCGTGTATGCGCACATACTCGTACAATATAACATCTCCTGTGTACCCGGCTAGGCTCTGTTGAGATTGGCTCCCATGGCTGATGTCGGTTGGACAGGCTATAAAACACTACTAGGCGTTCAATTGACGTGTCACGGCATCATGTAACATGCTTAAAGTAGGTGAGTTTGCGAGACTGTACAATGTATTTCTAACATCCTTTCTCCTGCACCATATTTCAATAGCATCTATTCACTTCTTTTCACTCTCTCGATGATCAGAATTATTAACTTTAGATTATCATCTAAAGTTTTACAGGCGCGGGTGGGCGTTAGCCTGGTCAACTAACATTCTCCAGGTCGAGTTATTATTGACTTTTTGCCTCCATCCTCTTACACGATCACTTTGTTGTCCATTTGTACGTCGTCCATCCATTAAGTTTTGGTGTACCTCGGTTTCCATGACCGTCAGGTTTACCGTCTTGCAGGCGCAGGGGTACTCTAACCCCATCCATTCTTACAACATATCCTGCCCAGCGAAGCTGACCCATTCTAATGGTCTTTACGACATTCGGCTCGCTGTACAACTCATGTAATTCGTGGTGGTTTCGTCATCTCCCATTCTTCAGCACAGGTCGAAAACTGCGGATGACGAAGACGATTCGTTTATATTTGAGAGAAAAAGATTAGCAGAGAGTCCTCGTCATCTTTGGATAGAGTCCAAAGAGATGGTGGGACGAAATCGATCACTTCCTTGTTAACAGGTACTATATTTATCCCAAAATCGTGATAAATGGAAAGATTTTAGGGAGGTCTTACCCAGCATTAAGACACACCAGGCAAAAAATTCGAGGCTTTGTTTGTTATTTGATTATTTCCATGTTGAAAAGCCATGAGCTTAAAATTATTTGGAATACTTATATCACATATTATAAACATTTTTTCATTAAGCTTCATGAAAAATTTTGTTTTATTGCCTTTCTGTCGGCGTATACCGAACAGACAAGCTGTAAGTGTAAACCGCGTTAACTATTATAAAATTATTGCTTTTCATTTAGATATTATGTGAAATTTGTACTCAGTACCGAAATTCCCGAAATTCCCGGGAATTCCCGGTACTGGCTTGGGTCTGGTACCGGTACTGGCGATGGCCGTTTCAGTACCGGTACTGCAATCCCTAGTTACAAAGGAATAAATTTTTAATATTATAAAATTGAGTAGTTAATATAATAAATAATAAACATGAAATACATATTTATTTAATACTAATAGACTTAGTATATCTATACCTATAATATAATTAAACATATAAATAAACAATCATAAAATGAAACCGATTCATTGTAACTAGATTATTTTATGTAAATAATAGAAAATAGTAATTATTAAAATTCCAGTAAATGGTGCCAGTCGATACATGACCGTAACTCACAAAGTAACTCGGCATGTACCTATTGTAACTGAGTATTTTCGTTTTATTTACATATTATTAATTATTTAAAAATTGGGTTTTTGTATTTTTATCCATATTTCTGCTTTGTTGACAATAATATTATAAATGCATAAGTTTGTGAGAGTGGTTGTATATTATTTGTATCCAAATTTGGATTAAACTTTACAATAATATTATTTACACATTAGAGTAGCCTATGGCTACAATTTATGATGGATTTCTATAATTTTGTCAAAACATAATTATAATTCCACGCGGATAAAGCCACAGAAGCTAGTATTTAAAAAAATGAATAATAAATGCCCAGACTTTCGTTGAATAGCATTAAGTTAATCTCTTGAATCAGAACATATTAATCAAACACCCTTTTCGTAGAAATTAATAGCGAACGTACTTTCCAGAATGATGATACCGATACTCACTTGAGGAAATTAATAAGTAAAGGTCATATTCACATGTGAAGAGTCGACATGTTTCTATTTATCACAACGGTAATTGTAGCTTAAAAAATTAATCAATATCACATCCATCACTCAATTATTCAATAATTAACTAGTCTCTAAGGGTATTATTATTCTCCATAATAAGTTAATTTACAATGCATTAATTAACATATCGTTAGCTCGGTGTTTGTTATTATTCGGAAGATGTGAGCTAAGCCGTACACGGTACACTGTAAAGGATTTTGTTCGGATTGTTAGCCTGGGCGATATTTCGATCGCACGTAAGGGCCCGGTCTCTCACAGCAGTACTTCGCAGGTTCGTGTCCAACATTTCGAAACGTTGGGCTTTGTTAATAATAATGAAGATCTGCGTAGTTTCATCACAGTGCGCTTGTTGAATAATAACGTCCGGTTGAATGAACCATTGCATCGTGTCCTTGTTTTCTGTGATTTTCCATGGCGGAGTGTTGTGGCACGTGCTTGACGATCAGATCTTGGCATACCTTTTAGTACTTACATAGATACTGGAGCCATTCTCACGTGCATCTTGTGCGACTGATTTGTATGCAAGATAACATTGCACGTTAATTAATGCTCGATTAAATATATCCACACTGACTGTTCTACTGCGCATATGTAATGAATACGGCCGTCGTGCAATGCCAATACAAGGTATTGTTAAGCGAAGATCATCGGGATATTCTAGCTGTAGAGATTGTATTACAAAGTACGTAGTTCATTTTAGAAATAAAAACAATTTTATTTCGAAACATCTCATTAAAATGCCAGACAATATTTTTTACCTAAAAATGTTTTGAGTTTTATACGACAAGCTATAAACAAGTGAGAGCAGAAAGCATTATATAATTTTGAATAACGATCCTTAATTGTGCCGAAAGAAAGTTAATCCTACCTCCTTAAGATACAGAAGTAATATTTATTAGAATAAATAAATACTTTCAAGGTAATTAAGGAACAAACTTTCAGTTACAGTTAAATAATTAAATATTAAGCAAGTGTTGTAATAACTCGTACATCATAATCATGAATATATTCATAAGTCTTTAACTTTAAATCATTTACAAAACTCGTAGCTGATTTGTACATAATTTAAAATGGAGATCGACTAAAAGTGTTACGCTTTTCAACTGGTAGGCAGCATTTATTTAACTACGTCTTTTTCAAGAGATTAGAATGATAAATCGTGGAACCCGTTTTGCAAGCGTGGTTTGATAATAATAATAATTTGACACAGCCTAGAGGCACATTTGTTGCTATGCTGTTAGTGGAGCAGTGGAACACTATTCTGTTATGTTTTTAATACGGTTATTTTTTTGAATGACGCCGTAACCGTTCTCGGGCATAACTGGAGCCCTTTATGTTTCATTTGTTTGTACATGATAAATAGCGGTTTACTTTTTTTCAGTTTACAGAAAACACGAGTCATTATAATTAATTTGCTTTTTAAAATAGTTACAGCAACCCTGTATGACAGCATTTACGTAATAGAGACTAAGCTATCTACGAAACGAATTAATAAATTTTTACGAAATTTGTACTATTTATTTTATATGTATAAATATTTCTAAATAATGATTAGTTTATCGTTATATTTATATATTTTTATATAAAGAGGCTGTTATAAATCTCGTGTTTTGAATTTTAAACAATACACTGAAGTGCTTACATAGGAAAGAAACGTAAAGTTTTTCGAAATACATCCTTATGGTCTACCACTGCTATGCATGTTTTAAGAAAAAATTAATTATGTGGAACTAATTATGCTTTGAAAATTTGAAAATTTTATTTCTTTTGCATATGCTTTTCACAAATATCAAATTGATAAAAACAATTTCGAATTGGCATGTATTAAATTGAGGAAAAATCGAAAATAATAATATTTAAAAAATAAAAATAAAGTACTAATTTGAATTTATCTTGAGATTTTCATGTCATTTGTCACGAGTCCTGAAAATATTTCCTAATAATAAGCAACAAATTCAGACACATGTTTTAGTCGCGATATGCCTTCATATCGTTAAGCGTTAGTTGTTCAACCGCTATTCCTTACAAAAACCACGCTAACTGTACTAATTGAAGAATAGAACGAGCTCTAACACGTGAGATCGGTATGCCTCAGCAACAATAGCTGCTTGCCCACTACCTGACCTAATCGCATCGCCCATACAACATCCGCTCAAGAAACTGACCACTCATACTGAATATGAAATACACGCAGTTTAATGTGTCACTTTTTGTCAGAAGTAAGCATTTTCGAGTTCGGTCGTTGACCCTAGAATTGCGTAGGCTAGCTACTTTCTCTTGATGTTGGGGCAAGGCGGGGCGCGGCAGGGAGGCGCGAAGGGGGTCCTGCCAAAATAAGTACGTGAAAGGCTGCGTAGCACTGCCTTTGGATAGGTACCAATGAGTCGGTTCGAGGCCTACTACTAATCTACTCTTGATAGGTAAGTCTCTGTTAACTTGTTGCTATGCGTTATTCCTCGTGTATTGAAAGAGCATTTCTTTATTGGAATGTTGGCCAGCTTCTTTGCAAGCAATCAATTGAGTAAGCGAGGTCGGTGAACTTAAGGCGAAGTAGCTGCTTCATTGCGAATCCGAAGACGATTTTGGTAACCCGAGGCGAGTTCTTAAAAGAGTTGTATAAGCGCTGCGACGCTTTCTACGGCTTGTAATCAGAATAAGCAAAGAAGTGAGCGGAGAAATTTTCAACATATTTAACGGCATACTGTATGGAAAAAGAAATACCAATAAAATGTAACAGATATTTTTTAAATTATTAATTTAATGTCGAGTCATTTGCACTTATGATAAGAAAAGTTCTGCTGAGTTGTACTTTTTATGATGTTTCTTTACTTTTTTCCATTAACATGTACGGTTCTGAATAGTCTTATAATGCAGATGAGCTTTTATTGTATACAATATAAGCAGAGTTTTGGAGAGTTTTATCTTGTTAACAGATAACAATTATATTTATTTTTATACCATTTTATAAAGAAAAAACCAAAAAATGATTATATTGAAAAATGTATGATAAGTATTATTTTAGTCTTTTACAAAATTCTAAACTTTCATGCAAAATAGGTAAGAATAGAAGGAGGAACTGTCATTTGGTACCTATTGGGGATAGTGGGATGCTTTAGGCATGACATAATGTTATAAAAATATCTCTTTTTTTTAAAAGTCGGTAAAACCACGTAATATTGTTCTTTTAAGGACCATGTTAGAAATTATTTAAACGCAGTCACGTAAAGTTACTCTATATAACAAAGCTTCATGGTAATAGTTTTAATAGCTATCCCAAGCCAGAATCGTTAATTCCTGCGTACGCATTATGTCGATCACGTTGCCTTCGCGTTGCGCTGAAACGCATGTTACGAAAACCTCTCGTCGGCGCCACAGGAATACCAATCGAGCTGAATTGGGCGCTTTACAAAGGTCGTAGGCAAAATTGTTTATAAAAATTGCGAAACGTCAACATAAAAAGAGTTGGCACATTGGACGTGCTTACGGCGCCCCGTTCTCTCTTTTGAAGGTTACACGAAGTTGTGCGTGTGTGTACCGTTAAAACAAAACTGTCATAATTTCGAAGACCTAGTTTACCGACGATAATGTAACTGTATATATATGAATCGCGATTACAAGTTTTCGGTGTGAATCTTTCACGTATGGACCGGGAGGGCGAGGTGAAGTAACATAAATCAGGTATTTATAAACGAATAAGCTTTTAGAGTTATGTGTATAATAATAGTTGTAGAAACTGCATATAATGGTTATGAATTTAAAATAAATAGGTGTTTTGTACTACGGGTTCGTAGTCGCGTTGTCTACGCGATGCGCCGTGTTCCGTAGTAGGCAGCTGCCGCAACATCGGTGCGGGCGCTAGCGTGTGGTGGTTCGCGGTCGGTGTCGTATTTCTAGAGCATTGAACCTCTGCAACCTTGTGCGTTGAGCCCGACCGCTCTCCGTGCGCTGACGCAACCACTTCAGCCCCTTCTCCAATTCGACTATTCACTTAATTATCCCTCCGGGCACATCCATATTTAATCGACAACAATGAATGATTCTTAAGTACCCTTCAATCGCTCATTGTAAGGTTGAAGTTATTATTTTCGCAACGTGATAAGATAGGATCGGAAGTATTATTTTAAAGATCATTTGTTTTGCTTAGCGTTCGGCATAAATAATCAGTTATAAACGTTATTTTTATTAGCAGTAATAAGAGTGTTGTTCGCTATGTGTGCTGTTATATGTTGTAAGTTCGACCTGATAAACAATGTACGGAGCGCGTCAATAAGTATGTAAGCGCTAAATAGCATCGACAGACCGCAAATAGTCCGCGAGAAGTGCGAATCGGTCGCGGGGTACAATTGACGGCTGGCCGAGAGCGTTGCGAGGTGACGCTTACGTAAACAGCTGACATAACCAAGTCGACGACCGCTCTTGCGCAACCATCGCCGAACCCGCAACCCCACGCACCGCACCTCTTAACCACTCACGGTCCGATCCCCCACCACCATGAAAATTACCTAATTGTAACCAAAATGCGTCAAAAGGACACTGGTTTAACGCCCGCGTTACCACATCGGCAATCATTGGAGCAACAACCTCAGCGAACTCAATTCTAACATTTAACTTGCGTTCATCTCGTTTAACATTTACTATGCAAAACTGCTGTGAATGTGTGACTATCCAATTTGTAAATGCTAAAATTTCGTCATTGCTATGAGCGACGTAGTTCTGAGAATAAAATGACAATATGATATAAGTGCTAGGATCAAATGACAGAAAGTTAATTAAAATGATTCAGCTAGCAATAAAATGTGCGGGCGTTTGCGAATTCCGAGCAGGTTGTAGGAACTTGGATGCCGTATCGGTCGCGAACGCATTCGTGGGTATGCAAGTGACGTATAGGTATGGAACAGTTATCCTTAGTGAACGAAAGTGAAAACTAAATGCGGGTATGGTCATTGACCCCATGCGGGTCGACGACCGGACCGAACTGCAAAGGCCGTTTGTAAGTAGAGGCCGTGTACATAACATTTACCAATGATGTGGACGCGCCCTCACCAAACGTGCGCGCACCGGTAATGCACCCAGCATTCTATTTACTTAATCGCCAGATTTTATTAACAAAAGTGAACGTAATTCAAACGTTCAATTTTATTCTATTTATCACTACATTAAACTATGTAATTGAAATGTATATGCTTACTCTACTTAGATAAATAAAAATTCAGTGAAAGTTATTTTTAGTATTTAATTCTTGATATTGTTGTTTTGATTATAGACAAGTTGGTTGTACTATCCGTTATCGGTTATATTAATAAACATTTAATACGGATTACGTAGAAAGTTACTAATAGTACTGGCTATCAAAATGTATAGCGATAAACAATAACATAAAGCCAAACTAATAATTATAAAATAAAACATAATTGCTATTTCCTAGATCAAATTTTCCACCTTTAATAATTATCAGATCGTTTACATCTTAAGCACTGTTATTTTATTACGATTGTTAAGTGATAAATAACGTATATATTTTAAAGTTTATAATATCTATTTAGGACTTTAAACGTCACGTCAGATATTAAAATTTGGATACATTATGTTTCTTGAAAACGTCATGAATATGTGACTTTCAAGGACCCAAAATACATTCATGAACAAAAAAACAATGTTATATCCAATAATAAACTTATATTCAATATTGTTAACAATTAATGTACTATTTAAAGACTTATTTATTTTGTTTAAATATTTTTATTGCATCACTTTTAGATTTAAAAGAAAGGCTGAAATTTGATAAACGCGTAGAAATATTTGACGGTTCGGCGTCGCAACTAGGACGCAATTATACCGAACGGGTTCCGATTTTTTATTATGATGAAGCGGAACAGAAGAGAGAAATTCGGCAAAGTGGGACTGGGGAAGACACGGTCATGACGACTTACCGACTAAAGTATAATCTTAGACATGCGAGATTATTAACTAGTAACCGCGTCTTTCCCTATCAGATATTTAATGCAACAATGTAATATGTTTATTTAAGGACACATCAAATAATGTAATTAATTATGGGATACACGTATAAGGTAAATTACTTGCCCCTTCTTGTTTTTTAATGCTAAGTTAAAATAGCTATTATTAAAGTACTAGAAATAACTGATGTTAGAGCTGCGAATCTAATGGGCTTTCATAGAATATGTTGTGAATTCTTTTGATATTTTATTGACTAAAACGATAAAATTATACATTTTCTTAAATGCTACCGTTGTTATCTTACGAAACTATTTTAGCATATGATTATTAATAGAGAGCCCTTTAGTACTTAAGTTTTATATTATTGTAAACTGTATAAGTAAGTATTACCAAAAACGTTGGAATTCTTTTAATGAATGTTATAAATAGATCATAACATAAACGTCAATTCAGTAAACGGCTTTAAAATGATAACATATTCGGCAGCACGATATACTCGGCATGTCCATAGTTGGGTAAAGAAATGCTCAAATTGCTGATTATATTTTCGAAAGCACACCGAGTCCTTATGTAAGAGTTCAACGTGATACTTCGTGTGGAGCCGGCGCAGGCCGTTCCGCGGGCCACTTTCCTTCTGACCAAATATTTGCTTAACAATGTTTCATAAAGTATCCCTTCGATAAGCAAACACGGTTCGAGCAACATTGTGTAAATGGAGATTTACCAGGCTACAAAATGGATTTCCTTTCGAATGTTCATTAAACATGCCATGTCAAAGTTTATGATATGAGGTATTTCTGTTCTCATTCATGCTACGAAATAGTGAAAGCAATATCCCGGGGAGAATCGTGATACAGGTTCGTTTTGTAGGTCATGCTAGATGTTAGAACGTTTCCTACCTTAATGCCACAAGTGAGCAGATCTTGTGAAACGTTTGCTTTGTTATGTTTGTTGTGGTGCCGAGCAAATGTGCCGTAATATATTCGTCTGTTTGCTAAAATATTTCGCACTCAGTCATTCAACTGTTGGGTAAATCGAATGCGATTTGTTGGACGCATAATAAAAATTAAATTATAATTTACAAAATATAATTAACATTAATTCCATACGAATAACTGTTTTATTTTAATATCCGATACAATTAATATGAGAAACAAACATTTGCATTTAAATACAATCAAACAATACATAGGTGTTCACTTGGTGATCACATTGCATATCAATCACTGCAGTTTCTTTATTAATATACAAAATAGTCTAAACATTCCAAGTTGTACATCGTAAATATTTGATTGGATGCGTCTGACACTTATCACAGACAATCAGGCCTAACTCAGCTATTCTAACAAGTAACCAAAGGATGTTTATATTCGTTGATCGCTCAGTGTGTCGAGTATCATTCGAAGAAGAATCTCGCATTGACAGCTGCCACACCATCGGCCCGGTCGTCGACCTCCGGCTTCGCTTTACATTTGGCGAACAATGATTTGGAGTGGCGAGGTGAACGACCGCGCTCGGAGGGGCTGAGCGTGGGCAGTTATTGACCCATATTGGTAGTGAAATGTAGATCAGTGGGCGAGAGCGGCGAAATTCGCTGCGGAGTCGAGAGTCTGCGCACGGAACGAGCGGGGCGGCGCGGGCGACTATGCGCTTGCGCCGGCCGACAACCGCCTTGCACCGCCGCCGGTTCTGAGCTGGTAGTTTATACCAGCTACGCCTTACGAATACTCCAATTTTAATAAGACAGACATTGTATGCAATCACATATTTCTACGTCCTATTGTGCTATTTAGATAATCATAGACAATAATATTGATTGTATTGGAATACGTAGTTGTATTATTACTTACATCTTAGTTTCTATACGTGCTAACTTAAAAAATATCCTAGGTTACGTACTAAAAATATAACTCTACAAAAGTTATTTTCCCACCAATGCTGTTAATGCTAGCTGGCCATATTATATCATATTATTGGACATAAAATAAATTTCAGCAATAATAGCCTAACAACAATTCGTTAAACTATGTCAGAGTCCAAATAATTAGCTTCGTAAGCACTTTATTTCGTGTGTAAACCTTATTATACCTTTTAGTGGACGTCTTAAATCGCTTACTGTTATTTAATATATTGTGCTGAATGTTTAGAATTGAGATGTGCTGAGGTTTTGCTATGTAAAAGTGACATGCTGACCGGGTATTTTATTCGCAATGGGCATGATATCTACAGTATATGTACAGTACATATAATTTAATGTAAACGCGAGGTCTACAAAAAATATATAGTGGGTAATGATTTTTCTCAATTTCAAATAAATTACTATTAATTTTGATAAAGTCAAGGATAAAATCCCTTTTAAGTCTCAATAAAAATCTAAATAATCATTAACTTAAATTAAGACGTTTTTTATATTTACGTAATCATCTTAGCAGCTTTAATAATAAAGGTTACTGTTGAAATGCTAAGCGAAACCCGAGCCATTGTGGCAAATCCGCCCTTTCCGGGTAATTACCACACGATACATTAGTTATATTCACGCTCGTCACGAACAAATCGAAACACATTTTGAGCAATGTATGGGAACTCGAAGCTCATAATATTTAATGATATTTACTTCTAAGTATAAGCGTGAATCAAGAATAGGATTCTATTTGTATCGAGAATTTGTAAAGTCTAACCTATGAATAGAAATTGTATTATTAAATATATTTTATAATATATAAAAGCTTTCAGCAATAATATTGTAATGGACTCGAATATTTTGTATAAGCATTTATATTTTAAAAAAATGAGCTGAAAGATCTTATGAATATTTTAAGTTTTGAATTCTAAAAACTTACCGTTTGTTCTAAATTTTGCGCTGGAGTAATATGGAGAATGTCATTCATAAGAGCATAGCAGGTTCGATTTTTTTAATAGTACCAATTACAACACATATTTTTTCCTGCAGCATCACTTATTTTCCTTAAAGATTCGTTGAGATTTCTCAAGAGGATATCCTTGAATCTTATTATTGATGCCGTGGAAAGATACCAGATGGATTCGATCTACAATTTAACAAAATAAGGGCGAAAATGGGTACATTATCGATTCAATAACGTAGAATAAATATATCTCAGAGATAATTCATCAAAAAAGCTTGTATTTTACCAACAGCTTAAACATAATTTTGATTTCTTATTTTCAAATTAAAACTAATATTTTGTTTTCATTTTAAAAAAAATATATAAATCGAAAACCAAAGGAATGTGTAAAGACTTTAAGAAAGTTTTTAATGCATTGGAACATGAAATTCGTATTGGTATAATATCCTAATAATAGGCTTCGAAATTGATAAACAAATACATAAGTTTTATTCACGCGCTCATATCGAGGTGTGGTTGTGCAGATTGTGTTACTTGAAAGCCAATAAAATGGCAATTCTAATTATAGACCACACGCAGGGAAACGCCTTATGTCATGTCTCACAAGGTTAGTGCAAGGAAATTGATTCCAAACTACTTTCCGAATGCGGCTAGAAGAAAGTACTTTTACTCGGAGACGTACGCCGTGGCACAGTTTCCACGAGACAAGCTTTTCACCGCAAATTTAACGACACCAAACCAGTCGGGGAAATAGATGGGATCACTAACCACCGGATGAACTACGCCGTAGACACGACTTTATTAACATACAACTTTTCCGACTTTCCAATGCACATTTGTGTGTAATCATTTTGTTATTCTTCAAATTTTATATTACTTATGAATTATCTAATACGTTTTCACTTTGACAGCATTACGATTGACTACTATTATAAAAAAATAACCATCATCATTTTTTATCATCATAACTTTCCTAAACTTACACAACATAAAATATGGCGACTATAGTTAAACATTTGATAATCAAATATTTTTGGATTATTCAACACATGCCAATTTTATTATTCTAGGTCAGCTGGAAATACCCTACAGGTTTTGCTGAGAGTAGATTAACATGTGACATAAATAACCGTATTTTTGGTTATATTGATTACGTGTCATACTACGATAATCAATGAAGTAATGTTGTAGATGTAAATTTGTAGGGTAAGTTTAGTTTTGTAATATTTTAAATCTGTCCTGATAAAAATACTTCATATTTATTACGATTACCAAATCGTTTAAGCAAGGAGATAAATATTTTACATAAAGAACTAGTATTTGCTTTTCAGTATTACGTAAAAAGTATGTAAGTATATGCACGTGAGCTTAGAATTTTGAAACCAGTGATATTATTTTTTATTAGATTGGTTCGCGGTTTAGGCAAACTGGTTTGTAATTTTTACAAAAGTATTACCAGCTTAATGAATACTTTTACTACCTAAATAACAGTACATAAATAACAGGATATGCAAAGCGAGCTACGATTCATTCTAAAGACTCAGATCCGGATATTTTATATCTTTAGTTGCTATGCGGCTGTTCTCAGAAGCGTAGATGCCTTAAATAAAGTCTGACTCACAAACGCCTAGCCGATGATTCCTGTCCTAAAGGTCTTTAACTATCTTGAGGTACTTTTTATTAAGCGATGAAACGAGTCATTTTCAACTCGTATTTCCTGTTATTGCATTGTATAGTGTCCTCAATTTTGATTTAATAGAAGGTTTATTTTTGTAAAGTACACAGATAATTCAGCGTATCCTGTCATTGTTAAGATAAACAACATAACAATACTTTTAAAATCTGATTACGAAATCATAAAGTGATATATTACCATTAAAGAAGTCGCATCTAAACGAGTTTGCAAAACAAACAAAAAGAAACAGCGAAGGAAGGTCGTTTTCGTTACACATGTCTAGTTGATGTACATTGAATACATACTCTTAATAATAGAAAGATAAATTATGTTCCCACAACAAGTTCTTAGAATGGTCTCATGTTTCCTTGAAGTGTACTTCCTTTGCACCTGCTCTTATTCGGTCGTCTTTTAATTGTAAGCGTGTAGCGAATGCGGCCATCAATTATCGTGACAGCTTCTTTTTGTCTGAGCTCGACTCGCTTACATGTGTGTTATAATAACTTGTATCTACAGCTTAGTTGTAGGCCAATGGGAAGGTCTTTGATATCATATTTTATGCATGTACAGACAATGCTTAAGCAGGTAGATACAAATATCTTATCATATCCTGAACACTTGTAGATAAAGTACTGTAGATAAATACAGTTTTTAAATTCCCTTTGAATTAAAAATCTTTTCAGGGACGGTTTCTGTTTATATAGTTATGAAAGGCTTCTTTTCATATCCACATCATTCATTAGAGATCGTCGCGGTCGTTTAAAATGAATAGAGAGCTTACCACGTTCCCTAGTATTTATATACTTTTCTTAGTTTGCAGTTTTTTACGCTTTTGCGAATCTCGTCTAAAGACCATTCATTAACGTTTTATATGATCAAATGTGTCGTTTGTATGACGTACGTCGTTAAGCATTGCACTTTCATACCATATAAATCGCGTTGGTTTTTATAGTGAGGAAGTAGTCGCTATGACTGGTGGACTCTTCATGAAAACCTAGGCACCGAGCGTTATTATTCAACGATGTAATTCATAAACAGAGCATGTAGGTGTATCGCTAGCTACTCCGTACTCATGCAATCGAATGACGTTGTTACCGTCCTACATGTACCATGTACATTTGACGTTTGCGATCGAAGCGATAATGAATGTAAAGGTCATGCTATCACTCGATGAGTGCCCGCTCTGACCTTGCTCCGAATC
The DNA here is from genome assembly GCA_001586405.1 of Phoebis sennae. NCBI lineage: Eukaryota > Metazoa > Arthropoda > Insecta > Lepidoptera > Pieridae > Phoebis > Phoebis sennae. Next base: position 487,586 of record LQNK01000129.1, read on the forward strand.
ACCCGACCTTGTTCTCCACCAAGCAAAACGAGTACTGTCTCTTATCTCGTAGCTATGCATTAGTTTCAATGGCTGGCCCACTGCGCTTAATTATGTGGCATTCCCACTCGTTACCACGCATATGCCCGTAGGGTTTTTGACTAAGATAATGTATTCTGAAACTCAATGTTACAATTTTGTTGTTAAAAGTACATTCTCACAATGTATGTCAATAGTTATTGAAACCGATGCAGTTCGGCTTGAAATGTTGATTAAGTGGTAGAATTTCAAAACAGAAATATGGAGCGTTAATTAAAAATTGTATCGCGATAATTCTGTGCGCACTTTAGAAGATTTTCACGTTTCAAGTGATACTTGAAATATCGCTGTTTTTAATAAGCGTGGGGGTAGATTTTGCTGCTAATGATTTCAGGGAATCATGCATACGGAATAATATTTATGTAGGTCAAAAGAATAACATTTTCTTACGTTTTAATATTTTATTAATAAGTTATATCAATAAGTCCTCGATTTTTTCAAAGTATACATTTTATTTGTTAGTTCAATGCATTAGGGCTACAATTTGATGTAGAAGTGACGATTTTGTTTAAATTTGAGTTTACGTAATGTTTATTTTTTGCAATAATTTGCAATCGATGCAGGTGACTAACGTCTTCGTAATATTTCGATAAATATAATAAGGTCACTTCTAGCTTCATATGGGCTATTTTCTAATTTAATCACCTGGCTTCGATATGTATATGAATTTAGAACAAATGGTAAATCGAAAATTCGGATATTTGTAGTTGTGTATCAGTCACATGCGGACCCAATGCAATTGGAATTTGTTTAGGATGGAAATGATTTGTAATTGTATTATTAAGTAAGTAAGAAGTAAGATTTGAAGTAAATTAATCAAGAAAGTCGCTGATAGAAAAATAGCTTTAAATAAGACTACTTACTTAATTTATTTAAGTTATTATTTGGGTAACAAATTCTAATAGTTTCTATAAAATTCTTATTAAATATTCACTATATGTATGTTTGTAACCGATATGTCGTGCAAAACCTGTGAGGTGATTACAAATTTAAAGTCAGAAGAAACAATAAGAATTCAATGACTCAAGCAAAGTTAGGACGTACTTGAAAACTTTATAAAAACTCCGTTCTGAATGGATCTTCGAGATTAAACTAAATGAGGGTTAGCATGTCAAGAAAAACAGTGCTTATTATTACGTTCATTTATATTCTGAGAAACGTAAAGAATAAATTATGTAAGGCGTGTCTATTTTACCAATCGGTATGATCTGCGAGTGTCGGAGGGTATCGTATCGATCGACGACGACATCCGTATTGTGAAGGGAAAACTTTTATCGTCGAAACGTGATCCCATCCACGCGGTGTATTAATTTTCCATTGCTTTCTGTGATCTCTGCACTCCCCACCGCGCGTGAAAGCACGACGGTCGCGCGCAGTACTGCGAAGTGTGTCACGTAGGTCGACGAACGCCGGCCTAGACCCACATACTGCAATTGGGGCACAATCAGCGACAGTACAGCGGGCGCGTTGACCCCGCGCGGTGAAATGCTAACATCTCTCCTACACTCTTTCTCTCAAAGCTGTCACTTCACAACGGCTTTCCCGGCATGTACGCGTTAATAACCTTACACCTCTATGTCAAGCCAATAATGCAGAACTCGCATGCTAGTCTATTTCGAATAGGTAATTCCATGTATCCGACATGACATGTCGTATGCTAGAAACTATCTATACAATAAAACTAATAAACTAGTAGATGTTCGGTATTATGTGGCTTGATAAATGTCCAATAGAATGTCATGTGTACGAGTTATCGTGCCGGTACCTATAATTTTCTCTGAGAAATTCTGCTCGCATGTTACCATTCAAAGTATTTGACGGAAATGACACATAAGAAATTGTCATTAAAATATCAAACAAAACGAATTATTGTTTTTTGCCCAGCATCAGTTTATTCGCAATTTACTCGAGGCGACAGGTAAATAACGCACGTGAAAATTAATCATCTCGAACGAATGCTGCGGCCGCATCTTCGCGTGCGTTGTGACTTGTGGGTAACGTGATAAACGTGAACAATAATTCTTAGAATGTTGAAACCACGTTTCCGTTTCACTTTCAGACTGATATTGTTCATTACAAATTAAGGGGATTGTAAACATGTAATTTCTCAAATTTGAATTCTTTGTCAGAATTTCACTTTCAAACAAACATCGAATTTTGTATTATCTTTTTGGTATTCGATTTGCCCTGATGAGTCTTTGAAGTAAATACAAATAATTAGTAGGAAACAAAAAAAAATGATATATAAATTATTAAAATATTTTATTCCAATTTTAGTTATACCTACCAATATATGCCTTTGATTTTATAATTATCGTAAATTGGTCTTTCCATTTATAATAAAAAAATTATAGAGGTATTCCACGTTTCAGTAATTAAAAGTATCAATGTCCCAATTCTTCACAGTAGAAAGACTCCATTCAATGCAATGATTTGTCATATATCTCCTTCCCGAATTCCGTTAATTGTGCCGCCTGAACAAACCGGCCTGTGAAAATATTCCAAATAATATTCAGAGATTACTATGTTTTCATGTTATACCTATAAGTAAAGGGAATACAGCTATTGATGTACCTGTATATAGATAGCTCGACAGATAAACCTTTTTATCGCCTATTGTAAGGATAATTATAGCAAAACATCGAAGTCTTTGTATACACCTAGAAACATCTGGCAGTTAAGGCTGGTATTTAGTGTTTTAATTACTGCTAGATTTCTCTTACACTACAACGAGTTAGACGCGCACAAAAACTTTTAAATTGCAGAAGTGAAACAAACAAGAGCGAATGAAAAGAAAGTAAAAATAAGTGCAATGATATAAATATAAACTAGGCGAAACAGAGAAAAGTGTGCAAGTGAACGCGGTGCGATTTATCTCTTGTAGGGGGAAAAAGTTATGAGGATTCCAGAGGAAACCGCATTGATTGGAAACGAGCATTGTGTACCATTCACGTGTGCTGCGACTCGGTGTATTCATTGCACTTTTTTCCCCTACTTCTTCACTTTCTTCTTATGTACACTTTCTAGGTTTCATGGTGAAATGCCTACGCTTTCTAACGTCACACTAGTGCAAGTTTTTCTTACCCGCCTTTAAATGAAAACGAGATGATACCGCTATCTATATTAAACGCTCATTTAATATTATGAATAAATATATATCTAGTATAGTCTGCCGTTTGGCTTTGATGATCTTATCGTTTAAACTTTAAAATTGACACAATCTTTTATCATGCGTTATGTATATGTATGTATTATATATTTCTATTCGAGACGCTATCATGTTACGATATCTCAAAACATACTTTATTTACGACGTCTTGTTGTTTTTGTGTAACAATCTTCAATTTGATTTTTTGTTCTAGAACGCTGATTGTTTCGCGTCGTAGCATTCAAATATTATCAAAAAGTCTCAACTATCAATTATTTGATACAATCGAAAGGATATTGAACATTTATACCGAATGTAGGTCAACGACTTCTCAATAGAGGTTTGCTCTGGAAATCTGCATAGACGGATGTTGAAGTTATTAGATATAGTGAATTTCTCCTTCGGTGAAACTTTCGGAGTGAGTGCAGTGATGTCGGCCAAAGTAGTCGTGCACCGAGGAAATAGGTTTACGACAATAAACCTTCAAGCGTGTCTATGTAGGCCATCTAGAGACATGGGATAGTACTCAAATGTTGAACTCTATGCAAATCAGTGGTACTTTCTTCCGGCGTGGAAAACGATGTCATTGTACGCTGATGCTTGGCGGCCCTTGAGAAGCTTTTGTAGGCAAAACTTACTTAAAATATTAATACGTTTTCACTAATGAAATAATTAAAGTAATTTTTCGTATCTTTTAAAAATGAAAATTACTTTGTTTAAATCATGTTTTATTTGTATCATTACATACGAATTGGGTAAATGTTTCATTGCCCCAATGGAGAAATAATGGCATATTCCATTACATCTAGGACACTTGATTAATGCCCCTGTGCACTATCCTGTATATTAATTTAGGACAATAATTTTTAGATTTGTTGGTTTGATCAATTTTATAATTCCGGTACTCTATAAAAACACTCTGCAAAATAATGATCATGTCTGTAAAATACGTGCGTCATGATTATATAGCGTTGACTTACAATTACAGTGCTAATTGTGGCATAAAAAGGTACAAAATTTTCCAAGCCACAGATGGAGAGATGTATAGATGTTAATTAGCTAGTCGATATTTGGGAGGCGAGCGTGACCACGACCCGCGCAACACGCGGCGCGGGCGCACTCGGCCCGTTGCGGTAACCTACTTGGGGTGCGTTGATCTCTTTGTTTGTAAACATGGCGTCGCTGCCACTGCTTTACCGCGCCCTCTCCAATGTGAAGCTGAGATTTAACTTTCATATCCGAATTTTTGGATTTGGAATTAAGGTTCTTTTTCGTTATTGTGCACGAGATTTGACTGATGTCTTGCGAAGAGCACTTAAACAAAAAGAATATATGGTAAGCTTTTACCAGCTTTCGCTTCATTAAATATAGGTATCGGCATAGGGAATGCATAGGTTTTGTTAGGTATTGATGAATAAATTATCATATAAAGAGATAAAAAAATCTATACGATACGACACGATTCTTAATAAAAAAAGTTGCAGCTTGTTCACGTTTAAATAATTATATTTTATTTTGATGTTTTTTTTTCTTCAAAAAAAGAATTTTAAGACTACAGTATCTACCTACTTTGGAAACCCAAACCATATATGTTTTATAAGGGTAATTCATGAAATTTCGAAGTCAGGCACAAAAAAAACACAAGGCACCTGCGATACTTTTGGGTGTTACAGGTGTCCATCAGCTACAATAATTGCTTGACATAAGGTGAACCGCTTGTCTTCTTTGGCTGCCCCTGCTGCATATAGAGCAGACAGGACCACTGTGAAACTACACGAAGGTGAAAAGGATGGAGATGGTGCAACAGAAGTGTAATCTCTTAAAACTGCGTGACACCTGACTAAGTATAATTGACACGCCTGTATTCTTCTTTTTTCATTAAAATTGAAATATCTGATAATTCTATCGCAATTCATGTAAAACATCGTGGAAAAACTTACACAATCTTCCCTTGGCGCTATTTAGCTAGGCAGTAGCGTGTTCTGTTAAGTTCAAAGAAAGGGATCAAATAACTTGACCACCGTACTACTGCAGCTGTTCACTGAAACTACTTCAGTTTATCAATCTATTGTATGGCATAAAAATTAAATAATTAAAGCAATAAAACAATGTTTCTCACAACTATTCAATAAGGTAGTAAGGCTTTAACAGTAACAACGGGCATGTAAATTTATCTACGTATAACCTATAATATCTACGAATATATGCATTAAAGAAATCGATTTCGTGGTACCGAGTTTGTCAATTAAATAAACAGCCAACAAAGTGCAAAAGTAAGCAGCGAGAAACGGAATCCATTGAATTAGTATTATTACATTGACGGGACAATAAAAATTTAATGTTTACTGAGGAAGTCTGTCAGATTATTGCATTTTTATATAGTAAAAGAACAAACCGAATTAAATGAACAAGTTTACAATTTTAATAAAAATATAATATACGTGTAAAGCTCTTAACGGCTTAAAAATAGATAAAACAACACTCAGCGCGCGGTAACCTTGATATGTATGTAACAAAGCTTTGTCAGCTCTCAGCCTATACTTGGCTCAATTTTATAGACCACTTCAAAATGTCACGATCATTGCAAGGGGCTATTCATTGCGTACTTGACTTTCATTAGCAGGCGGTTTTATTAACATTACACTAAGAAAATTATTTCAGCTTCAAAACATCGTAAACGAAATGAGTGTTGTAATTTAAATATCGAAAGTAAATAAAATGGTTATTTTATGTGTGTTCGGTCGGTTGTGGTCATCGTAGTTTTAGAACTATTCGTGCGTGTGAACAACGCATGAGATTTGACCCTAATTCGGTGCATACCATTGGCACCATGAGCTGCGCTGTCTCGTTAATTAAGACATTAATGTTTGTGTAGAGCATATATCTATGCTAATAAATAATAATATAAAGCTGAAGAAACTGTTTTTTCGCTTCAATGGGCTAATCTTAAAAAACTACCGGTTCAATTTGAAAAGTAAATTTTTTTTTTATAGGTCATTAATCGATGAATCGAACACCTAGTTGCAATATAGTTTAAAATAATGCGTTAAATAAATAATGTTTAAACATGGCAATTTTGTGGCCCAAATTTGTACTGTTTCTTATACTTGATGCAAATAATACCATTAATTCAAAATAGTAAAGCACTGAAATACTTTGTAAATTTCCTGCGTCATTACGATGAATAATTAGTTGAAGTCAACTAACCGTTGCTAAAATCTTGTCTAACAAATCAAGATCATAACATAAGGTATCTTAGTTTTTTATTGTCTGGATTTGGAATAACCTTGTAAATGCCAATTTTTAAAAGATTTTATTATGATTTATAATTTACGTTATAAATTATAATGTAACTTTAATATGGTGAGAAACAATGGAAACAATCGGAGATAAGGTTTAATTATATTAAAGAGAACGGAATTTTAAAAGTAATGAATGTTTTTATGATATGGTATGCTAAAGATGCAATGTATATTTTTTGTCGCATATTTGAAACTGACATGGAAAATACCTGTAAATGTCCCTTCACTAGTCTCAGTTCATTGAACCGGTACAGCACTGAATAATGCAAACGTATCAACGCTTTAACGTCATGTTAATTATAGCCCGATTTCAAGCGAAATAATTAAATAAATACGAGAATAGAGACACATAAAATACTGTGTTTATGCGCTCATGCGAATTAAAAAATAACTTTTATTCTCCCATTCACCGGAAGATATGTGGATTATTCGGAAATGAACCACCCGATTCACGTCAATTTATTAACCTTCAAATGACTGCTTTTATAATCCATTACTATCTGAGTAGCTGGCCCAGCAAACTTTGTGCCGCTATGCAATGACATTTAAAACAAAACACACTTATTTGACAGGTACGAAATATTTGTATGGGAAAATGAAATTGATATTTTTACTAATTTTCTATATTTTCTCTTATCTTGTACTATATTTTCTCAACTTTACACTTTCCATGGACTTTCAAAAACAATTCAAAACCAAAAATAGGCAAAGCCGTTCCGTCCGTTCTTGAATATTAGCGAGACCATTAACCAGCAATTGATTTTTATATGCAGGGTGGAATTTTGTATACCACCTTGAGTGAAAGGACTCTTTATACAGTAGAAAATTTTACTTAAGGATATTTTAGTCGGTTCGATTCCCCAGTGAAGTAAGCGAATTTTCGGAAATCTTTTAAAGTACTTTTCTTTCTTCTCTCTTCAAAATACGAGTACTTTTCCTTCAGGTTGCGGTACAAAATACAATATATAGATTAAAATATGACACAAAAAGTAAATGTCCATACAATTACTCATGCAGCGGTGTACCGGTAGGGTAAGATGAAGCCACTAGTCATGCTCGATAAATACCTATTCAACTTTTTCACTAAGCTCCTTTAACAACACCTGCTAATTTAACAAGCGTCTTTAGCACGATCCTGAATAACACTAAATATTTATTACATACAACAATTCATTTTAAAATGTCTCCATCGTTTTATAAGCGAAGCTTTTTTGATTTATTATAAATTGAATTTGTACGAAAATTCTAAAATCGAAATTGAAGAAAGTTATAAACTTTAATATAATATAGTAATAGCCTTAACCAAATTTATTATTCTCTCCAAAAGTTTTGAACAATAAATGTTAATAAGCCCGAAATGTTACCTTTGGATAATATTAACCAATATGCTGAGTTAACCCAGTAAATCCGATAAGGAACGATTTTTCCTCTTAAGGTTCTATAAATAGGTCGATTACTTCAGCGTCCATTGGATATTCCAGGAACATTCTCGAAATTGCGCAACACCTGCAGTTGCACGGGGTAAAAACCTTGAATACATTGACCCGTCTTCGACTACATTTTTCGCTGCACTAAAAATAAAAAGGAAGAAATGTGCATAGGATTCAAGCATTCCAGGCCGTAAAATTTTAAAAAGGAAATAAAAGAATCTAAGCCGTTCAATGGCCCTATAGAGAGTAGATGACCGCGGTCTAAAGTCGACGTACGATGTAGTGGTGGTACGAATACAAACTTGAGCTAATGTTCAAACTGTTATATTTTTGAATGCCAATAAAGCATAAATGATAAATATAAAAACATTCACAAATAAGATTTGCATTATGCATTGCCGTCTGTATTGCTGTATACTTGCACCTTTTAGTTGCTAACTGCTGAAAATTCGACTACAAACAAAAAATTATTTCTCTGTATAAACCTTTACTTTATCCAGTTATGTACTCTAAGTGTGTTATTTCCTTTAAAAGGCATAAGCGTTTTTTGTTAACGTATTATTTAATAGATTTATTGAGAAATAGCTGATCTACGCGGCTTCGCTCCCGAAGCTTAATGTTACATATATAGCCTATAAATTATAACCAATGTTACTCGTGGATAACGTTTCGAATGGTAAAAGAATTTTAAAATCGGTCCAATAGTTTTTGAGCCTATTCATTACAACTAAACGAACAAACAAACATAGTTTTCCTCTATATAATCTTATTATAGATTTGCGTTTTTGAATAACCGTAATACATAAGGGGAAAAGCCTCAAATTGATTGAACATTGTCCTGTTTCACGTCTGATATAGTAAGGTCCCTTTATATTTGTGGGGCCGTGCACCTCACGTTAGCCTTGCATTGTGTCAGTAACACCGATGGGATAACTGTACGATAGTTGAATGAGAATAGCAGAAAAAAGGAACTGCAACGTGCACTATTGGAGACTGTGTACGAGACTACGAGACATAAGCGTTTATTTATAGTCTGTAACTTGTAGATTTTGATTAAATGTTTTTGGACAGCAGGGTAAACGAACTTTCTCATTATAAGGATAATATTTCAAATGTATGCTGTGTCAGTAGGTTATACATAAATTTTGTTCTAACTACGTAACCATTTGATAAGTCTTTAATTTATTGATTTCAAGACAAAAGCATTTTATTTCAGCCGAAAATCATTTTAATTTGATTAGTTATGTTTTTGAACAGAAGGGCCAACAAACTGCCTCATTGTACAAAGTAAAGTAAGTTAAAAATGATTTTATAGCTACTCCTTATTATGATTTTAAATTGTTTCTAAATTGCGGAAAATTAAGATCATTGCACGGCACAGTGAGTAACAGATTAATATTCCTATGCTTATGAACTTAAGCGTGAATAAGGAAAATCTAGATAATTACTTTTTTTGCGATTTTATTATTCGGCAACTACACGTGTGCAGGCGGGGACGGCATTCCTTTAATTAATACTACAATTAATATGTATCGAATAAAATCGAAATAAATTGATGTTAATCATCATGGTTGTATGAACAGGGTTTCATGTTATAATTTTTTAATTATATATTAATTTTTTTTTAACAAAAAGCTTGTGAAATAACTTATTTAGTTATTATTAATATATTACAGAATTAAATTATTAAAATGCTTTATATTGTGTTCATTTTCTTCATACAATCTTGTATAACTTGCATTTACTTACGACAAAATAAGATTTATTAACATTAATATTGCTTTTAAAACAGGCTAACATTTTGATTTATATCTACGTGGAATTAATGAAGGACAATTTTAACATCTTTAATTACATTGTAGCCTTTTATAACTCGTTTAATGTCAGCGATCGCTCAATTTAATGCTTTACATTTACAGTACTTAACTATCATGGTCAAAGAAGTTACATTCTCTATCTCATAGAGGCGCGGGGAGTGTGTGTGCGTTGACATTTGTATGTGTTTGATGTAATGGTCCGTGACGGCTGTGGCACGTGGATAGGCTTCTGAGCGTTATTCGGTATCGATGCTGAGAGCTGTTCGTTATTATAGGTCCGATAACAGCAGCTCGGCCGCTGACCGACCTTCACACTTCACGTCGCCTGCGCCTGTGACTGCATGACCTCGCTGGCCGTCTCAGGCTGACCAACCTAACGAGCACATCTATAAACTACCAATTATAAGCCACTCGCGTTCAAAACGAAATCGTTTAAATGAATTCGATTAATATTTGAAGTCATTGTTATTGTCAACGGAAAAATTCTTGAACGGCGTGAACTATTTGTGAGCAATAAACGGTACTTACGTCACATATTAGATATTCTGGGACATAACACTACGCCATCTAGTCCCAAACTAAGAAAGTTATTATGGAAACTAGATAACTGTTAGACATACTTAATTACACTTTTTTTCGCAAATACGTACATTCTATAGATAACAATGTTCATCACATCATAATTTTCTTGTGGGGATCGAACCCATACCCTTCGGCGCAATAGACCATTGCCACATCCACTGCGCTAAACGCACTTATGCCGCACAAGATAATGTAACAAATCACTTTTTTTTAATCTTTTGTGACTCGAGCTTCCTCAAGAATAGCCACATTATACCGAAACCAAAAATTTTAGTTATTTTAGTGTTCAAGGCAAGATTATACAACCATATTCGGCCAGGAAGTAAGAAAGTTTAAAGTTTATTTTAAAATCATTGTTTGTCTGTGATGGAGATCTAAACAGATATAAATCGAACACAGAACCTCCGTCATATTGACAACCGAATAAATTTCAGAATATTTGATTAAAATAATAGCCAAAAAAAACGTCAGATGGGAACACATATAAAGGAATCACATCACAAAGATCCTCAATAAAGATGCATCAAAGTTTACTATTCTCCATAAATTTATTTTCCAGGTAGAAGATGCCAAAACAAAAGAAACGGAGGCTCGAAAATGTTTACAAAAAGTCGAGTACCTATTTGGTTTGCACAAGGGTCGCTGTTGCTGAGGTATTAACTCAAGTATTTAGGTCAGAGTTTTTGTATCTACAACAAAAGAATGAGACACTAAGCGCGTCTGCATAACTTGAGTCTGTATTTTTTTAGAAGCTATTTTTGGCTCCTAGATACTTTATTGCTTATTGGAGAAAATAATAAAACACATTCATCAAGTATATGGTTCGGGATAGTAAACATTACATGGGCGTGTACATAAGGGGGTTGTAATTACCGTTTCACTTGATGTACATACTAATATCAATAGACATATATAAATAAATATTATATGTACTTATAATAATGAACAAACTACTACTTAATAAACACATAACAAGGGTCGCTGTTGCTAACCTGACCTGACCTGTTTTATTGATTAAAGAATAATTACTGAGATAGTAAAGTAGTAGTAGTAACGAAAAAATCGGACCGGTGGGAAACGGTTAAAAGTCTGAAATATTAGAAGAGGAGTAAGTAATCGCCGGGGTATTTTAATTAAGATATTATGTTTTTCTTTAAAAAAGAAAGGCGTTTGGCGATCGAGAAGCAAACCACATAAAAATGCAACATATGAGCATTCCGTCGAAAACTTATAGAGAGCCATTTTAGAAATAAATATGAAATTCGGGATCATTATCGTCTTTGCGAAAACCAAATACAAATCTTAAGATTCATTAAGGATATGAGTTAAGTAAGAAACATTAAGAATAATCATTTACATGTTTACCCACGGCTTTCGTTGAAATGTTCTTCTTAACATTTGACTTAAGAAAAACAGTACAAAAACAAAGATTGTTTAACATGCTGACTGTAGAATCCCATCTGTTATGTCCTATGGTTGTAGGTGAGCATTAAATAAAAGATTCAAATATCAGTAAGTAGGCACACAGCTCAACGGATACGTCTGCACGCCACAGATGACAGGTTTGAAGTGTCAGAAGTGACACTAGCGCCCCACTGGTCTGTGTGCTAACATTTATTATATATCGTGAACACCACATCCCTTCCTTTTTATAAATTTTTAAATTTAATATAAATCTTATTAAATATACTTAATCTAATTTTACCACCGATTCGGAAAGCGGATTCTAGCGAGAAGAACCGGCAAGAAACTCGCGTAGAACTCGTTCTTTTTAAAACAGATTTTTAGTACAATATTCTATTCACAACGATACTTAAAACATATAAATTTACAAATGGATTGTGATTAATCAATAATTACAATAAATATCTTTACTACTGTATTTATAATTTTTTCTCATATTTTAGTTATTTTTTTACATATAATTCTGCTTAATATCCATCTCTTATTTATTTTCCTTTTTTTTACTTATTTCAGTATCCTCATAATTGTTTTCGAAATTATTTAATATTCGCAGCTTGTCCCGAACTTGTCTCCCGAAGATCATATCTACTCTGTGGAAATATAAGTAATTTTATTATACATCGACCTTAAACATTGCGTTATACTCGGACCTTGTAATCTTTAAGGGATATTTTGCACTTATCACAAAACCAATAGGAGATTGTGTTGCATAGGGTTAATATCTTTACATCGCAAAAGCTTTAAACTATGTAAAAAATTTGTTTTACCATTTTCAGCTGTTATGCTTTTATCTATTCGATTTTGAATACGAGAAATTTCTTTGAGGAATTGCACTTCAGCTAAATATAAATTTTGTGGTTTCATTATAGCGTCAATACAAATTAACAAAAGATAAGCCAAATTGGCAATGCACCCAAAACTCGCTATATACCCAGGCTGCTGAAAGTAGTTCACGTCGCCTTATTCGAGTGGATGGGCCAAAACCTTACTTACACCTTCTAGTTGTATCTTCGGCATATTTGTTATTTTTATCAGCAAACCTTTTGTGCGTAGGCTAGCTATCATACTGACAATGTCAGCGTGGTCTCCGTGCAGCTAGAACTCGATCCCTGAATTTAGAATGAATTTTAGTTCATTTTATGTAATACGTCTTTGACGAAATACATTGAATTGTCATTGTTTTATGTTTCAACTATTTATTTTAAATAGTGCTTTGGGTATCGCGTATTATACAATTTGTTAATTGGCCATTGGCGTTCCTAGGAGGTAGTATTTATACATTAATCTTTGTTTGATTTATCTGTTTGAAAATACTATAAAAGAGAAGCTTTTAGGCGCTATACCCAAGCAGAATTCATGCGCAAACCTTTGAGCGTACACAAAATATTCTTGCCACATATTTATGTTCTAAAACAGCACCGAAAATATAACTATCTACTTCGAACAGTTCAATACCCCACGCCTATACCAAATTCTCTACACCAATTTGGCCATAACGATAAATACGTTAAAATATAATAATGAGTTACAAATTTGTACCCCGAAAGTGATTACTACAGGTTCTAACATTAAATTCTAATATTACTGTCCCAGACCTGCGGAACTAGTATCGACGATTCTTCAAGTACGATTGATAAGATCTTTAGTATTTGTTTTTTTTTAATTCGCTAAGAACCAACGAATATTCATGTTTCCAAAATAAATGGTGTCAGTATTCTTTCACCTTTTGGGTTTGGTTAAAGGTTCTCATAGGATCGAAACAGTAGATTATAATTCCCAACTATCCAGCAACTCATTTTTTGTTTTATGTATTTAAATATTTTAGCGGCCCAAATGTATTTCCTACCTTCGCATATATATTCGTGACTAAGTACAAAAGACTGAAATAGTTTTTTTGGTAAGTGTACTATACATACAGTACTTATACTTTAATTAACCATTTGTCTATAATGTTTGCAAACATTGCAGGAACTGATGAACAATATGGATTTCCCCGTGGACCTATAGATTTTGTAAATTTTCATGGTTAGGATTCAATTCTACTTAAATAATTATATTTTATTATGTTTTTTCATATTGGATTTTGTGAATCATTTCAAAATATATAATTTAACAATGATTCATTAGGAGATATTATGAACACGAAAAGTATACAAAGATTTTATTAATTCAAAAGATTTCTAACGCCATAGACATTTTATCCGAGACGTTGATTTAAACCCACAACTACTAATGATTTATACTCCCTATTACAAGCTATGAAAATAATTGCAAAGAAATCTTCAATGCCAATATGCCATTCCTTAATTTTTCAAAAAAAAAATAACATATAGCGTATATAATTCAACATACATATTAAATTATAAATGTATAAATAAATGTTTACCACCTTGAATGTATATCAAAGTAATGCTTGATTATCAAAATTATTTGACAAATGTAGATATGTAGAAAGTATTCAAGGTTTTTCTTGACTTATACTTAATTTCTTAGTTACTTATAATGATTTAAAATTATTTTTATTTCTTTAAAAGGATAATATCCTTTCACTGTTGTTAATTATTAAATCAGAATTGATGTACATATATAGAAATTTATATAATTCTATATTACTTCCTTAATGCCTTACTTTTACTAAAGTGGCATCTCGGTATTTTATTATTATCACTAATCAATTAGCGATACTATTTCTAGATTAGACTAGATTCTACATATTATGATTTCAAAATAAATGTGACAAACAGTCAGTCAACTGATTTTTAACCTCCTTTGAAACTCCTTTTGAAGTTCCATTTTATTGTAGTTTTCTTTCTTTTCTTTTTTTATCTTTTTTTTTAATGGCTGTTTTTAATGGCTTTTATTGGTCTTGAACTTACAAGGTTTGTAGAAATGACCTTTGAAAACCAAAAAAGAAGCCTGAACCTTTACCATCTTATTATTGCCTCATAGGCTCTTTGTTTGTTGTTGGCTTTTGTGTTTCATTTTGGACGGTAGACACAATTTGAGACTTCTTTTATTTTGTCTCAATATTTACATTTTTTCATTGCCTTCGAGTGAATCCGATTGGGTTGTAATATGTTGAATTCATTTTCAGTTTTAGTTTTTTAATTTTATAATGTATTTCATCCAATTGAAAGCTGTGTGATTTGTCACAATCCGTAGTCCATATTAATAATCTGCTCCTACAAAATACTTTTTATACTTTCAAAATATATTACATTAAAGTGATAAAAATATTAAGATTTTATTATTAACTCAAACTTCCTCATATATAACATATCTACAACGATATATGTATAACTCAACCAGCACGATATAATTACTGCGTCCCTTAGCTCATTTTGAATATTAATTAATGCCTCACATAGTGAAACTGAAAAATGTATTTTATTAAAATGCTAATAAAATATTATTGAAAACATCGTTATGCAATTAAAACTTTCTGTAATAAACATTCCATCTTTCCTAAGTACATTGTCGAATTAGCATCATCAACCCAATCGAATTGTCATACACTCTCATTCACTTTCAGTGGATGGAACCACTGGAAAAATTTTATGCAAACATTGTTTTGGCTTTGACTTATATATAAATAAGTCTATTTTAATAATACCATATCAAATTTGATATTTTAATAATATCACATTTGTTTATTGTTATTAAATATATTTTTATTTAAGTAAGTACTTTTTATAATACTTCTATTGTGTTACATAATATATTAAATATTTTTTTCTTATGAGAAGTCCTCTTGAATGGATTACTCAGTTTTATTGCAATAAAGCCGTGTTGGTTAATAAGCGATTTAAATGTAACTTAAATTTCTAATAGTAGTTTTTAAGAAAATGTCCAGTGACTTATTTCTTATTGTCTATATTAAATGAAAGACACTGTCATACTGTGTTCTTTACACTGCACTTCACTGCACTTATTGTTATCTTTTAACTACACTAACTCAAAAGGTTTAGTTTTTTTCAGTCTTCTCACTATGTCTGTGTTATTATATGACCATTTCATTATTATTTTTTAATAGAGTTTGCCAATAAATTATAATATTCTTAATTTTATAACTTTGTAAAAGTTTACTTTATCGAAAGAAATCCATTATAACTTGTTTTATATTTTAGTTAATTTTAAATTACTTAATTACTTAATTATATATTTAATTTAACCCTTTCAGACCTGAATTATTTTTTTGTGTCCAATGAATCTAAAAAAATAATGAAGCTAGAGTAGAGTAAAAAGACTTAGGAAAAAATTATGAAAAAAATCCTGGTTGTCAGGTTTTTAAGAAAATATCGTTTTTCTTTTTGTGTACAAATGTGCACATCCGTCTTACGTAGTGGATAAGACTACTGTTAAGGGGATTTCATTGGAATTATAAAATGTTTAATTTCTCTATGTTTTTATTAGGAAATATAAAACTAACAAAACTTAAGTACAATTCTTATAATTATTAGCAAAAAAAAGATTTTTTCTTTGGGATAGGCAACTAATTGGAACAGGTAAATAAGTCATTTGAACATTCAAAAAGCATGTTTCATATATTTACTGATACAACGCCTCCAACGAAAAGGGAGGATCCTCGACCAGTTCGAACCACAGGACTGGCCGGCCGTTAGGCCCTGAGGATTGATGTTTGGAAGTAGTATATATGCTTAGCGGCGAAAACATTTCAACATCGCGATTTAGGAATCGTGACGTCACGTGACACCACAGGACTCCCCTCCGAGACCGGAGGTCGTACCTGGTTGCCTGTGCCAGGAGCAAGTTCCAGTGAGTCGGAACTGAATGCCGCGTAGTTCTCAGTGAGTCGGAACTGTGCGGTGATGCTGCGTAAGCTCCACGTTGAAGTGTGAAGTGAGCTGAGGCTGAGGGATCTGACCAGACATGTGCGGTCGCTACATGTTAGTCGACAGGGTACCCAGTGTAGCCGAGAATGCTCAGACTGGCAGGCGGTTGGCAGGGAGGGAAGGGAGTGGATATGGTATGAACGGATGATCAGAAGGAAGGTGTTCAGGATAGGGGTCATCACTGTGGAGGATGGTATTATTCCTCCAACGAACCACAGGACTGGCCGGCCGTTAGGCCCGAGGATTGATGTTTGGAAGTGGTATATATGGTTAGCGGCGAAAACATTTCAACATCGCGAATTAGGAATTGTGACGTCACGTGACACCACAGTGGAAACCAATCTGATGATGAGATTGTGTTTAGGAGTTCCTTGTGTCTCCACCTAATGTTCTCTTTAGGCGTAATATTCTGAAGTATATTTTCATGAGAGAAATCTATTTCTGTTGTCGGTGGTACTTCGAAAACCACTTCATCGCAGGTGTCAGTAACACCTGGATCATTCGTTCTAATACACAATGAGCTAGGCCCTTCATCTTCTTCAGTGTCGGGTGGGAATACCTCTCGTTGGTTTTGATTGATGACATATGCACCAACTCTGACAGTCTGCAACTCTCTTTCAGATGTAAATCCAAACGGCTCTTCGTCATCGGACGATAGCTCCAAATTGGAAAGAGTTCCAGCGCATAGGGCTTTCAAGGCATCCGGTGAAAACATATCGGTGTTTTTTTATCTGAAAATGTAAAAAAAAATATTTTATCTCAACATATAACATATATTTTATATGCATCAACAACAACAACATTATTATTATAGTTACAAACATATTCAAAATAGATTTTGCAAATACAGCTACTATACTTCAGCAATCGTAAAAACATTGTTTACGCCTGATGTGTACATTTGTGTACAAATATAAAAATTGTGATAATTGATACAAAAATACAATAATAAACTCAAATTATATATTACTTATGACCTCAGGAATATAACACATCACTTCATATTTTTGCAGTGCGTATATTTAGCTATTTCCTACTTTTTAGAAATAAAAATGACGTGCTTACCCACATCGGTCCAACTTTGGTCAGCCACTGATCGAAATATGTCGAAAAGGTCACAAAAAATGCTAAAAGATGGTGTTAATAGTATATATTTTTATAGTTTATAATGTGGACATATGAATACAAGTGTTCACAATTGCACTAGTAACGAAATAAATAGCAATTTTTTTATTATATTTTATGTGTAAATTTGTGTACGCCAGGTCTGAAAGGGTTAATTAAAACTCGTTTTCCGTTGCCTGCAGTGATAACTCTGCAGTCATATTTGTCAGCTGTTCTTCGATGATTAGAAAGATATATTGAAAACAACGGTTACATGGTTATCTTAAAATATTTGTTCTATTTATTTATAATGAAGTAAATTTTATATTTTACAAAAAGACAATAAACCAATTTTTATTATATTTTCCTCCGCTAGTTGTGCATGTTTTCGTTTCTTTTTTTTATTTCTTGTTCTAATATTTTCCTGTTGTTAAATGCAGAATATATTTTCAGTTGATTAAATTGAATTCAAAATGTTTGCTACAACATTAAATACAATATTATGTACTTGACTAGTTTAATATGGTAATTTATAATCTGCGCATTATACGCATACATTTTGTACTTATTATCATAAGTTGTAATTTTTTGTGTGCTATTTTTCCTTTATTTAGGATAAAATCAGTTACACAATATATATATTTTTACAATAGTTCATATACCATTAGTAAATATCAATCGTACAATTGCATAACCAAAACAAAATTGTCCACATAATTTAATTTTAGGGCAACGATTGTTGTTTTTATACGATTTTAAATGTCTTAATTTTCTTTTTAAGAAAAAATGTATATACAATGGGCCTTGAATTAATAAATTTTATTATTATTATAGTGATATACTATGACTTAAAAAGTATTATAGACTTGATGCAATTGAAATTACAATTTAATTAATTTGACTGCTATGTGTGTATCAACGCAAATATATTGTATAGTTTTACTAATTTATAATAATTCAAAGGAATAATTTTTCCTATTTAATTTTGTAATATTTCAATAAATACATCATACTACCAAAATATTTTAAGTCATATATTTTAGTAATTTTTTGGAACACAGGATTTTATTTTATTATGTTTTTGGAGAGACCAAGAAAATATCATGTGTTAAATAGCTATTATCTATTCAAGAAATTTATTCTTGGAACCATATGGTTATTTTAACATTTTGCCAACAATTTTACCCAGATTACATTTTGCCAATATTTTTCATTTCAACCAATATCTTATTGGTACAATATGGTTATTTTAACCAGAGACTGTTAAATTTAATACTGAGTAATATACGTTTTGTTAACAGATTTGGTCAGCAATAGGTTGGTTAAATTTATACATTCTTTTTGGTCCAAATATTAATGCTCTATTACTTATAATAGTAAAACTATTTAAATTGCAATTGGACTTATTTTAATACTAATATTATAATAATGAAAACGACAAATATATTTGTTAAAAATGATGCAATTATAAGTAGAAAGGTTTCTAAATAGCGGAAAATTCACCTTATTGATAAACTTTTTAATGTGTCTAAAGATTTATGTGCTGTTACGACGTTAGATTTCTTCTAGATTTAAAACATCTTTTGTACTAACTATGAAATGTTTCTACAGTTCATAGTCTTACTAGTCCAATCTTGTTAAATTTTGTATAACGGAAAATTATTCCAAAATAACCTAGATTGGTTTAGATTATTTTATATCTTTTTTTGTCAATCGTTTAAACGATTGCATTATGCGAAGCAATACTTCAAAATCTAGTATTACCCTCCTTCCTTTTGAACCAAACCCTATTATTACCGACCAAACTGATAACAGACAT
This sequence comes from Phoebis sennae, assembly GCA_001586405.1. Lineage (NCBI taxonomy): Eukaryota > Metazoa > Arthropoda > Insecta > Lepidoptera > Pieridae > Phoebis > Phoebis sennae. Next base: position 507,183 of record LQNK01000129.1, read on the forward strand.
TTATCATATTGACATTACTGTGTGTGTCATTAATATATTTCACTCACTGCGTTTTTCCTCGTCGCCAATGTTATGTCCTATGGTTGTAGGTGAGCATTAAATAAAAGATTCAAATATCAGTAAGTAGGCACACAGCTCAACGGATACGTCTGCACGCCACAGATGACAGGTTTGAAGTGTCAGAAGTGACACTAGCGCCCCACTGGTCTGTGTGCTAACATTTATTATATACTAGCTTTTGCCCGCGGCTTCGCTCGCGTAGACTACAAAATGAACATAGTTGTTATAAAAAATATGACATTAATTATATATAATTTAATTTAACGCTCATTTATACAATT